>CAUJNA010001224.1:2378059-2416125 GCA_963377175.1 Effrenium voratum | reverse complement strand
ACAAATATGTATGTATGTATGCATGTCTATATACAAACTATGTATGTACTTATGCATGCCAATATATATATATATACGTATATACATGCATGTCTATATATATACATGTATACATGCATGTCTATATACACATATGTATGTATGCATGCATGTCTATATATATATACATGCATGTCTATATATATATACATGCATGTCTATATATATACACATGCATGTCTATATATATATACACATGCATGTCTATATATATATGTATCTACATGCATGTCTGTCTATATATATATACATATACATGCATGTCTATATATATATCTACATGCATGTCTGTCTGTATATATGTATATATCTACATGCATGTCTATATATATATATATGCATGCATGTCTATATATATACATATATACATGCATGTCTATATACAAATATGTATGTATGTATGCATGTCTATATACAAACTATGTATGTACTTATGCATGCCAATATATATATATATACGTATATACATGCATGTCTATATATATACATGTATACATGCATGTCTATATACACATATGTATGTATGCATGCATGTCTATATATATATATACATGCATGTCTATATATATATACATGCATGTCTATATATATATACACATGCATGTCTATATATATATACACATGCATGTCTATATATATATATATGTATCTACATGCATGTCTGTCTATATATATATACATATACATGCATGTCTATATATATATATCTACATGCATGTCTGTCTGTATATATGTATATATCTACATGCATGTCTATATATATATATATATATGCATGCATGTCTATATATATACATATATACATGCATGTCTATATACAAATATGTATGTATGTATGCATGTCTATATACAAACTATGTATGTACTTATGCATGCCAATATATATATATATATACGTATATACATGCATGTCTATATATATACATGTATACATGCATGTCTATATACACATATGTATGTACGTATGCATGCCTATATATATTTACTCTCTATACATGCATGTCTATATATATACACATATATACAGGCATGTCTATATGCACATCTTCATGACTATACACAAACATCTATGCACGTATGCATGCCCATATTTAAATACATATATACATGCACGTCTATCTCTATACATATATACATGCATGTCTATATACAAATATGTACGTACGTATGCATGTCTATATAAAAATATGTATGTACGTATGCGTGCCAATATATATATATATTTATATATATACATATATACAGGCATGTCTATATATATACATATATACATGCATGTCTATATGTATATATATACATATATACATGCATGTCTATATGCAAATATGTATGTACGTATGCATGTGTATATACAAACATGTATGTACGTATGCATGTCTATATTTATATATACATATATACATGCATGTCTATATATATACACATATATACATGCATGTCTATATACAAATACGACGAAGACGGACGGTTTGCCGTCGGCCGCAATGATCATTTATCACGCGTTCAGCCACGGCAGTGCGTCAGGTGAGAAGCTGTCACGCGGGGGAAGCTTAACTTGCCCCCAAGACAGCGCCAATCTGTACTGTTTACAAGCCTTCAGGATGGTTCCAATTCTTCTTTGAAGAGCAATTTTTGGGCCAGCACTCCAAGTCGCCGCACGTTGCCTTTCACAGCACCCAGGCGACGTTCCGCCTTATTATCTCCAGCAGCAATGCTGAAGGACTGGCGAGTTTCACGCGCCAGGTTTTTCTCAGCGCACTTTTTCAAAGTGCGGTGAGCAAAGGCCCCTAACTTGGACTTGGGAAATGTAGTAAGCGGTGTAAAAACCTTGCGGGCGTGACTCACCCCCTTCAGCAAGGGCTTCTGCAGCGAAGAGCACGCCTTTTGGAATGCATAAGACCCGTCTGGGGCCACAAGCACTCCTGCTTTCACGGCGCGCTTGAGGTGAGGCTCAACTTCCTCCGCAGAGTCCGGCCCGCCACTGCCTCGCTTCCCAGCAGAAGCTTTGTCTTTCAGCGCATGCACTGACCAGGTTTTGTTTAGGCGAGATTCCATGACCATAGTTCTGCCAGCAAAAATGCGGACACCATCCGCATTTTTACGCCTCATCCCAAACTGCGCAGTGTCAGTTTCGACTATGTCGTTGGCGAAGGTGACCTGCTGGCCATGCTCCGTCCCCTGAGGTTGCCATGCCATGAACGGAGGACGCACTGTTCTGGTGGCTTTGGGAACATAAAGAAAAAGATAGAAAGCTGGCAAAAATGTATCAACACAAGTTTCAACCGAGCCCGACCAACCGCCATGCTGAAACACAAGGGCCTGGTGAAAGTCATCTAGTTCTTGAAGTGGACAGAGGAAAAGAGTTGCAACAGCGTGAAGAGGCGGAGGAACATGTCGCACAGACCAGCCACGTAGACGAAGAAGGATGATTATTGCCAGGGCTTCCACGGAAGGCAACATTGGGGCTAGAAAGAGAACCAAAATGACTGCGGGGGTGCATTCTGCCACTAAACACAACACAAACGGGGGCCTTGTACCTCAAGAAACAAACGCCCAAACCCACTGTGTGCGGTCGAACGTGGTTATTATTACCCCCCCCCCATATCACCCCCCCCCATATCACCCCCCCCCCACCCCCTGCTGACGTGTGCCAGCGACGGTAAACCACCCGTGCTGCGGGTACAATTTGTATGTACGTATGCATGTCTATATACAAATATGTATGTACGTATGCATGTCTATATATATATACATATACATGCATGTCTATATATATGTATATATGTACATATATGCATGCATGTCTATATACAAATATGTTTGTACGTATGCATGTCTATATACAAATATGTATGTACGCATGCATGTCTATGTACAAATATGTATGTACGTATGCATGTCTATATACAAATATATTTACATATATACATGCATGTCTATATACAAATATGTACGTACGTATGCATGTCTATATAAAAATATGTATGTACGTATGCGTGCCAATATATATATATATATACAAATATATATATATATATATATACATATATACAGGCATGTCTATATATATATATACATGCATGTCTATATGTATATATACATATATACATGCATGTCTATATGCAAATATGTATGTACGTATGCATGTCTATATACAAACATGTATGTACGTATGCATGTCTATATTTATATATACATATATACATGCATGTCTATATATATATATATATACACATATATACATGCATGTCTATATACAAATACGACGAAGACGGACGGTTTGCCGTCGGCCGCAATGATCATTTATCACGCGTTCAGCCACGGCAGTGCGTCAGGTGAGAAGCTGTCACGCGGGGGAAGCTTAACTTGCCCCCAAGACAGCGCCAATCTGTACTGTTTACAAGCCTTCAGGATGGTTCCTATGCCTGGCATCCTATGCAAGCAAGAACCTGGACCCGCTTCTTCTTTGAAGAGCAATTTTTGGGCCAAGCACTCCAAGTCGCCGCATGTTGCCTTTCACAGCACCCAGGCGACCTTCCGCCTTATTATCTCCAGCAGCAATGCTGAAGGACTGGCGAGTTTCACGCGCCAGGTTTTTCTCAGCGCACTTTTTCAAAGTGCGGTGAGCAAAGGCCCCTAACTTGGACTTGGGAAATGTAGTAAGCGGTGTAAAAACCTTGCGGGCGTGACTCACCCCCTTCAGCAAGGGCTTCTGCAGCGAAGAGCACGCCTTTTGGAATGCATAAGACCCGTCTGGGGCCACAAGCACTCCTGCTTTCACGGCGCGCTTGAGGTGAGGCTCAACTTCCTCCGCAGAGTCCGGCCCGCCACTGCCTCGCTTCCCAGCAGAAGCTTTGTCTTTCAGCGCATGCACTGACCAGGTTTTGTTTAGGCGAGATTCCATGACCATAGTTCTGCCAGCAAAAATGCGGACACCATCCGCATTTTTACGCCTCATCCCAAACTGCGCAGTGTCAGTTTCGACTATGTCGTTGGCGAAGGTGACCTGCTGGCCATGCTCCGTCCCCTGAGGTTGCCATGCCATGAACGGAGGACGCACTGTTCTGGTGGCTTTGGGAACATAAAGAAAAAGATAGAAAGCTGGCAAAAATGTATCAACACAAGTTTCAACCGAGCCCGACCAACCGCCATGCTGAAACACAAGGGCCTGGTGAAAGTCATCTAGTTCTTGAAGTGGACAGAGGAAAAAAGTTGCAACAGCGTGAAGAGGCGGAGGAACATGTCGCACAGACCAGCCACGTAGACGAAGAAGGATGATTATTGCCAGGGCTTCCACGGAAGGCAACATTGGGGCTAGAAAGAGAACCAAAATGACTGCGGGGGTGCATTCTGCCACTAAACACAACACAAACGGGGGCCTTGTACCTCAAGAAACAAACGCCCAAACCCACTGTGTGCGGTCGAACGTGGTTATTATTACCCCCCCCCCATATCACCCCCCCCCATATCACCCCCCCCCCACCCCCTGCTGACGTGTGCCAGCGACGGTAAACCACCCGTGCTGCGGGTACAATTTGTATGTACGTATGCATGTCTATATACAAATATGTATGTACGTATGCATGTCTATATATATATACATATACATGCATGTCTATATATATATATATGTACATATATGCATGCATGTCTATATACAAATATGTTTGTACGTATGCATGTCTATATACAAATATGTATGGACGTATGCATGTCTATGTACAAATATGTATGTACGTATGCATGTCTATATACAAATATATTTACATATATACATACATGTCTATATATATATATATATATATGTATAGATGCATGTCTACATACAAATATGTATGTGCGTATGCATGTCTATATATATATATATGTATGCATGTGTATATATACATATATATATATACACATATACATGCATGTCTATATATATATATATATGTGTATGCATGTCTATATATATACATACATACATGCAGGCCTATACATATATATATATATGTATGTATATTTACATACATGCACGTCCATATATATATATATATGTATGCATGTATGTATGCATGTCTATATATATATATATATGTATGTATGCATGTCTATATATATATACATGCAAGCCTATATATATATATATGTATGCATGCAAATCCATATATATATATATATATACATGTATACATGCATGTCTATATACATGTGCATGTATGCATATCTATATGTATGCATTCCCTATATATATGTATGTATGTATGCATGTCTATATTTCTATATATGCTTGTATACATATATATATATACATATATATTTATATATGCATGTCTAAACATATACATTTATACATATTATGTGTATATATGTATATATCACCACATGGCTACATATTTATGTGAAGAGTATAGAAACATGTATGTGTCATGCACCGTTCATGGAATTTTCAGCGAACTTGAGAATGCCTTTCCTTTGCCTTGTAATCACTGGCTGCTGGGCCAAAAAAACTGAGCACTTGCAGCCAGTCACAAAAGGAAAGCTTCAAGGGAGCGGAGAAGTGCGATGTGTGAAAACTTCTTGCTTCCGAGAGAAAAATATGTCGATTCAAGATTCCATTCCAGATTTGGCGGAAAACTGCTTCCTCCAACTGGATGACAGAGGTAAACATGTTGAAGTTGTTTGGCATCAGATTCTGCCAAATGAGGGGAAACACTTGCATTTTTGTTGGACTTGGACCTTGGCATTCCGACTCTGAGCTATGATGTGAGTGCTCAGATGCTGGCTCAGGTTTACAACTGCAAGCCTTGAATCGCTCTCGAGCGGCAAAGGCTCAAATACGCTGCAATTCCGGTCACTTAGACCATAGTAACTGGATACCCCGTACATATTGCAGGCATTCCCGCGAATACAGTGCCTCATCTCTGCAACGACAGGGCAATGGTCCAAACAAGTTGGGCGTTTAAAGAGCCCGGCTACTGTCTGTGTACCACGGAATACATTCGGGAAAGCCTCTATCCCACAACCTGAATCACTGAAGGCCCCAAAAGAATCCATTCCAAATTCCAAAGCAGACTTCCCCAAGTTCGACACACAAAAAGCGACACAGCCAAACTATGCGCTTTCCCTGCTGGGCATTGAACAGTTACTCGGCCCTGCTGCTTGTCGGAAGTTTCGAGCTTCCCCATGCGCCTCCCCAAAAAAAGAGTAGCGTTTTCAGCGCAATGCGTTGCCGAAGCTTTGAGGTCGGTGCTTGCACGCGAGCGCGAAGCGCGCTTAGCGCGAAGCGAGCGGGTTTGGTGCCCAGGCCATGCTGTGGATGATGTTGATGCTGAGCTTTCGCTCCTAGCGGACAGGCACAAGCAGATCTGGGAGTTTGAGGTTGGCAAGTAGCTTCTGATCTACTATTTTGTGGGTTCTGGCCTTGGGGCCAACGAATGGTATTGGCCTTTTGGGCTCTTGTCCTAGTGCTGGTTTTGGGCGTACGATCGCTGTGCAAACTGGTTGTCCTAAAAGTTTAACTTGTGGGTTAAATGGAAACCCGACCAAAAACCAACAAAAAAACCTAAAACTTTCAGGAACCGGATGGCTGGGAACCCTGACGTGGCTTCAGATGTGAAAAGGTTGGTGGTCAAGGCTTCGTGTTCATGCCGTGGCTATCTGACCAAAATTCGGCTAAGCCGACCGAAAAGGAAAGTCCAAAGGAACGAACAAAGTTTCCCTGAAGTGGTGGTTTGGATTGGCGGTTTTGGGAATTAAACCCTTTCGATTTGTGCAGGGTAAATGGGAAACCACCCCCGAACCTCCAAACCACCAATCCAAACCACCAATGAGAGGGGAGCTGAAAGTTTGCGCATGGTTCGCATTTCAAGCCTGAGTTTCAAAGTGGGCGTGCCCTTCTTAGTGATGCTGTTGGGGGATGGTTGTTTCAAAAAACAAGTACGATGAAGAGCGCGCCCTTGTTCCAGCTCGCTACCAACAAATACTATTTAAAAGGCAATCTCCACACCTTCCCCTTTTTTTCTCTCAGAAAATCCAAAGGCAAGGGATATATCCGGAAACAGCAACTTTCTTACTACAGTCTGTCAAGCAAGGCTCCCTCATATTCCCTGTTCAACCAAACTGACCTTGCACAGTGACACTGAGAAAAAGAAACCCGTTTTGGTTGACCATGGGTGGAAACTCATAGGTGAAGGAGCAACTATTTCCACCAAATCGGGCGAGTGGAATTTGCTCAGGGTGCCCCTTTCAAAATGTATCACAAGGGAATTCAACGAAAGAATTTGTCCTTGGGAGGTTCCCTCATCTGACGCCCAAGTGACAACCAAAGGATACATCCAGTCGATCTTGTACAAAATGACTTGGCTTCCTTGGTGAACCTCACCAAACCAAGCATTTGGGTGCACCTCTGGGCACCTAGTGGATGGATGTCCTTTGCATCAGTGCTGTTGACTTCAGATTCATGTGGAGGACCGTACGAAGAAAAAGAAGTGGCTCCCTTTTCGTCTGGAAATGACTTCTATGGGGTTCCTCTGACTGGTGTTTAATCCCACGTTTCCAGTACCTGCTGATTCTCAGCATGAGAAATAGACTTGCCCCAACTAGAAACCATCCCATGGTTTCCTTTCGGGAATCCCCCAAACCACGGACCCGTCGTTCGCCATTCGCCATCGCAATCGAGGCGAAGCCCTCGAACTCGATCGATGGATCCGGCCTCCAGGCTCCCACCGGAGCGCGCGCTCTGGAGCTCCGAAGGTGCCTAGAGCACAGCAACTCTTCGCCGACGTGGTGCACTAACATGGACGGGGGGGGTTCGGGGGGGGGGAGGTACCCAACCCACACACACACACACCGGGGTCAAACTCGTGAGTGTGACCAAAACTGATGGCCAAACAAGCTCAATGGAAGGAGTTACCCTTCCTTCCACTAACATGGCAGTGGGAGGGTACCTGGAAGATCAAGCTTGCAGGGACCGATTTTTCTGTAGGCGCCATGGCAACGTGGGAGACAGGGTACACCTCCTGCTTCTTTTTCTGATTGGTTGATTTTTCAAAGGGAAGCCCCCTCCACGAAGAGTTAACACAATGAAACACGTGGGTATGGGTGAACAAAAAGCACACCAAGGTAAGGACCGCTGGTTTGAGTCCTTGCAACACATTTTGCGGTTTATTTTGCAACACCCAAACCCTAAGGCACCAAGACGGCAAAGATTTCCACCACCCCAAACCATGCACCCCCCTGAGGAAAAAATGTTCCTAAACCCTTTATGTTGCAGCCTGATAGTGGTTGCATAATCTATCCCTGGCAGCCCTTCTGGACTGGGTCGTTGGAAATGAGAACACGCACCCAGAGGTGATGATGTGATTTGGAGAACACTCCTCTGCCCAGCCTCCTTCTTCCCGGCCGCATCAAGCAGCGCCTGGTGACCCACCAATTCGCTGGGGCACCTTTGGAGTAGGTGTGTAGAAGTATTTGCCGCTCCGAGGGGTTTATGAATGAACCTAGTTCCCTTAAAGGAAACCACCAGTTGGATGGAGCGGCAACTCATTCCCTGCCTATCGAACCAGTCCTGAACATTCACGTTGAACGGTATCTCATGAATCTAGGGCAATGCGGTGTAAGCATTTTGGCCCTTACCTTCCCACCAAGCACAGACCCCTCAGAACCCTCAGTGAGAGAGGTCGCTATAGTTTGCCCAAACGTTGTCATAATGTGTATATATATATACATATATATATATACATGTACACATATATTAGTGGTAAACCTGCCCGGGTGCCCCCTGCAGCAGCCGGACGTTACAAAGCGACAGATGTATCTGGATGCAATAAACATAAGAAGTTACGAAAATGATGCTACAATAGCTTGCTCAATGTCATCAATACGTTCACATGAGTTGTGCGAACGGGTTTCGCCTTTTCGTTTCGAAGTGTGCTTTATACTTAAAACTCTACATCGTCTATATACATATGCATACATCCGCGGAACAAAGTCCAAAGAAATGTTTGGAGTCTGCTTCATGTCGTTGACTTTTCTGCGGCGTGCTTTCGTTTCCTGCCAGCGAAACTTGAGACAAATCAAGGTACGCACACGTGCGGGAAGCCAGAATCGTCTGTAGTTTCATTCTGTTCCGTTGTTTAAAGTAGATGTCGCGGCTTCCAAACCATTCGACACCATCAGAGTTCTTTACAAAACGCATTACGAAACTGCACTTTCCGAGCCCGACATGAGTCGGTCTGCTTTTGACGGTCTTTGTTGACCAGCCTTGTTGAAACAAAAACTGTTTTCCGCTTTCTAAAAGTGTCCGTCAACTAAAGCAAGGGTCGCCACCCCAGCATCTCCAGTGCTTGAGTAAAGGAAATACGTCTCCGCATAATGTTGCCAAAGTCTCCGCAAGTGTGAATTCAGTAGCCGGGACGGGGAATCGTCTGGAGTTTTGCGAAGAGGACGAAGCACGAAGACTTTAGGACAAAAGAGCCAAGTCAAGGAAAATCAAACAAAAGTGGCCCTTAGCAGACCAATACTGACGGGTGTTCTCAAATATCTATATACAGATACGTACGACGTTTACATACCCCTTGAGGAAAAAACAAAGCTGAAATGAAAGGCTTCCTGTTGTTCCCAAGGGTACAGATCAGGTAACCCTTAGTTGGTGGATTGGATTTGAACCCTAGGTTCTTGCATAGGGAATGAGAAGTCACCCCACGCCACCCAACCACCAATCCGAACCGGTACTTCCACTCTGCTCCTTGTTCGACCAAGCCCAGTGCGAAAGAGCAAATTTGGAACATAGCCCTGGGCACTCCTTGTTCTCCAGAAAGGGCCAAATTGGGCTGGCCCCCGTTTTTTTCCTCTTTTTCTTCTTTTTTTGCGTGGAAATTGGGGTGGTCCGGCTGTCCTCATCCTATGGGGTTGCGCTCTTTGGTGGGCCAGAAAAGCTCCCAGGGCCTGAAGCCACCCTCCCAGACATGAAGCCTGAAGCCGAGACCCCTGGACCAAGCAGTTCCCCCAAAAAATGGGGTTGGACACTTCTGTTGGGTTGGGTTTTCCTCTGTCCATGGGAGTCGATGTTTGGGGGGCCTTAAGATGATGTCAGATTTTATCATGGTGTCCTTGTTTGAGGTAACCCCCCCATTTGTTGGGTCCATTCTTGTACAAGGACATCTGGGTAGGGGTGGGGGGTGGTTGAGGGGGAAGGGGGCACTGGGGGTTTGACCCACAACCAAAAAAAACAACGCGAAGCACGCCCCAACCTCCCCACGCCTGCGCAAGAGCCAGCGGATCCACACCTGGAGACGCTCCCGGCCGATTGGCCGATTTCGCACCTGAGGGGAGGAAACGGATGAGAAGGAAAAAACGATTTCCCAGAAATGAATCAAAGAAAATCGTTGATCTCCAAAATGATCTCAAAAATGGGCCCTGACAGACAGTTGGATATTGAAGAGTAGCAACATGAACGTTGGAGGCGCTGGATTTGCATGCTTGGCCACTGGCAGTGTCGGGGAATTTTCGGAAGTCCAGAAATACCCCTTTCGTGAACCGGCTTGTATACAGGGTTGGCCAACCCCATGCTGAAGCTCAAAGAGCCTTGTTTCGGAGGCCCTTCAAAGGCAGCGTCTGGCTGATTAAACATGTCTTGCCGAGCCAAAGTCTGCTGGGAGGTATTTTTCCCAGGGCTGGTTTTCCGCAGGGCTGGCAACATCCCCAGCATCACCAGCATCACTTGGCCCTGGGGCCGCCTATTGGCTCTGATTTAATGGGAGTTGGGACTTGCTGGGGTCTGGTTTAAGTTAGGGGGGCTTTGGCTGGCTTAGATCTTCATGAGGGCGGGTCTTGCGGTCCTTGCGGTGGTTTGGGGTTGGTTTAGGCGAGTAGGGTTGACTTTCAGTGGGTTTGGGTTGGTTTGGAGCTGATTTGTGTTAGGTGTGCTGCTGGTTTAGCAGCGGCTTTAGGGTTGCTTTGGGGTGTGGTTAAGTGAGTTGTGGGCGAGTTTTGGTGCCAGTGAGGCTGGTGATGCCGGGGATGCGCCCAACCAACCAAACCAACCAACCAACCAACCAACCAAACCAAACCCAACCAAACCAAACCCAACCAAACCAAACCAAACCAAACCAAACCAACCAACCGGGGGACCAGCCCTAGTTAAAAAGAAAGCCCTAGGAGAAAACAAAACACCGGATCCCTGCTTGGCTGCGGGTCAAAACGTCAACAGCCTTGCAAGAAGCAAAGCAACGGCAAATTGAAGGGAGCCACAGGCCAGCCGAATGCGCAGGGAAGGTTCCCAGCTCAACCTTGGAAGGGGTTCTCAGAAGGGTTTTGAGAATCCTTCTCAATTGAGGGGAACCTAAAGTGTCTCGTTGATTTGGCGAGTGTCATTTGACAGATGTAGCCCAACCACACCCAGGCACCGCATAGCCCTTCACATTCGCCAGAATGAAAAGCTGCGGTTTGGATGCTAAATCAAGAATCCATTTTTCCTTTACGTCCCAAGGGATAAGTTGTCTACCCAGAGGGAGCGTAGCTTTTGGCGCAAGGTGCTGGCCGCCACATGGCCGCCCGCCCGCGCCTCGAGCTGAGGCTTCCTGGCGGCCCCGAAAGAAACCATCCCGTGGCGGTTTCCTGTATTCGGGGACCAAAGCCTCCCTAGTGATCACCAGTAAGTAATTTTTGGTTGAAATGATACTCATTTTGGTCCGTGATACATGGGACCATGAGGGGAAACCGCCAAAAACGTGAGACTGTTCAACCACGAGATGGACAAGTGACCCATGGTCATTTGGCCGGGAAGATTGATCAAGCTCCATTTCTTCGAGATCAGCAAGTGGGCGCTGTGCGAGGCCACCCGTGTCTTGAGATATACCCGGAGGATCTATTCAACTGGCACTTCCACAGGTCGAAGCGAACTCCTCCAGGCTGGGTGGCAACCCGAAAAGCCCCCCTGCCGCGAGGAGTTGTTTCAATGTGGCTCTTGCCTTTAGTGAGCGTGCCTTCTTTTCCTTTGAACAAATGTCGTCCTGTTTGGAAAATGGCGCATTTTCGGGTTGGGCACCTCTGGGAGCGCGCACTGATGCTATCCCCCAGCCATATGAGGCAGTGGCATCCTTTTGTTAAAACCAAATTGAAACTGGTGTCAGCAACTAGTTCATCATGCATTTTCGCTTGAGACTCTTTGCCAGCGGCATGTCCCAAAGCTGTGCATGGAAGGGTTTGGAGCGACTCCATTTTGAGAGCCAGGCGACATGCGTTTGTGCTCTGGGATTGCTGGCGCTTCAAGCACTTGGTGTATTTCGTGTGAGATGCCTATCGCTGTCATCGTTCACCCTGTGGGATGCACCAAACTTGGTTGACGTTGGAAAGGGAGCAAAAATTTAAATCAGTTAAGTGGGGATTTCCCACTACACCACAATAAGCAAAAATGCAAAATGTTTCCCAACAACAACCATGCAAACTGGAGCCACATGGTCTCAATGTCGATTCGCTTTGGCAAGAGATTCCGCATTGGGTCCGGGACAAAAAGCCGATAGAAATTCTGCCAACCCAACCTGGAGTTTTGGGAACCGGAAAAGGAAGCTGGGCTATCCAAACTGACCCCCTGCTCAAAGTGTGACTTGTCGGTTAAATGGACACCTAACCACTAAACCGACTGACATGCTAAACACCTAAGGGGATGGCTGGGAACCACCAAGATAGAAGGTCCCGGTTTTGAGACACATCCTCAAAATGAAGGCTGTGCAGGCGAGCAGAGTCGACAGCTATGCTGAAAAGCTGATACTTCCATTTGCATAAGGACCCAGAAACAAAAAATTGTCCAGCAGTGATAGATTCCCTTTAAAACCAACAGGGGCAAACAAAACATAGCTTGAGCAAACGGATGGATATGAGGGTTGATCAATATTCCTGACCCCAAACTGAAACCACGGGAACGGTCACCCGCTCGCCTTTTTGTTAAGGGCACCCTTTTGGGGGTGTTTTGAAACCCAAAAGGAAAACGACCATGTTGCGGCTAAGGATAAGCAACTGGGGTCTGCCCTGAGAGAAATCAACACCTAATGAGTCAATATTTGCGGAATCTACCTCGTCTTGATTTGAAAGGGGCCTTGTCTTGATTTGAAAGGGGCCTACCGGTCTACCCAACAAACATCTGACTGATGATTCAGCTTTGGTATCAAAGGGATCTACCCAAACCCCTGCAAAGAACCAATGAGGTTCTTGTTGGTTCCATTTCTGGTTGGGGATCAGGCAAGCGCGCCTCTTGCCTGCCCTGTGGCAACAGCCGGGGGGCGTCGGGTTACAAGAATATGGCAGATTCTAATTGCAAATGAGCCTCCCAACCCACACACACACACCGGTGTCAAACTACCCTTCCTCCCACTAAAATTGCACCTGAGGGAGAGAACCGGGAAGATCAGTTTGCTGTTGGAGGGACCCCCTTTGAGAGGGCAACAGAGAAAAGGGAGGAGCTTCACGCGACCGGTCGCTTCATATCATCTCCGGCAGCTCAAGCTGAGCTGCTCAACCACTTATCTTAGTTTGACCTCATTGCAGCGTCGTTACTTCAGAAAATCACTGGACTTCCTCTCCAAAGGTTGATCGCTTTAGCTGGCTTCCATTAAACAGGGCTCCCCATACTTCCCCTTAAAACATCACCCCCACCAAGGGATGCTCACCTTTCATGGGCCAAAAAGGTGATGTTTAAAACAGCCAAAAAGGGAAATGTAGGGACCCCTGTTAAACCAGGTCCAGAAAAGGGGAACGGAGGGACACCTGCACTTTGCTCCGGGCACCAGAGAAACCGCTGAAGGCCGCGAGTCGGTGCAAACCGCAAAAATCCGAACTTTCCACGTGACCAAAAGCCTCCCCCACGTTTGTTCCCAAAGCAAGGCCCAATTGCGTTATGGCAAAGGGCTGAGATCTTGCGAAGTGTTCCACCAAGATGGCGCTCAAATGTGCCATGCAGGCGTTTGCGGATCACACAAAAAAACGTGGATGAACTAAGTCCGGCACTAGTTGGTACGTGGCCTATCAACCAGCATTCATACTGATGGACGAAACCCTGCACCACCCTTCAGAAACCCTGGTTTCTGATTCGATTCCCAACATTCTAAGGACACCCTGCCCAATGGCTAACCGGTGTTTCTTCAACTTAGCTCTATCTTTTTTTCTTTTGAGATTCGTCGTCCGTATGCCCCCTCTCGTGGTATCAACCACGGTCTCTGAACGCTGCGCTGGATTTCGCCCCATCCACCGGCCCACCTGATCCTCCAGCCGCAAATGGCCCGAGACGGAGGCGGCTACGCCTCGGCTTTCTCCGCGGTTCGGACGTATGGCCCGAAAAGGGTAGGGCTCGAAATGAAAGCGCTGGGGTTACGGGGGTGTTGGTCTTCGGTTCCACTTATACCAAGGTGCCATTTTGGTACCGGGTTTTTTGAGCCACAGCCTAATATACCTTCTGGCTCCTGTATTCCAATGGAAAAAGCAGGGAGACATGGCCTTTTGGGGGGGGGGAACCCTACCATTCATCCGAGGGTTGATTCTTGCCTTTGTGGAAACCGCCCATTGTCCCTTTTGCGCCGAGCCGTGTTTGTTGGGGTGCCTAAAGTCTTGGCCGAACGAGACCAGCAGAATAAGTCGACTTGCTGAGGGACCTGGAAAACTGCAACATGGCTGTGGGCAAAAATCGGGTAACCCCGCAATGGGTTGCCCTGGTAAATGGAAAGGACAAAAACCTGCGGTCCAGATCCTGGTGGTTTGATTTTGACCCAAATTGCGATATGTTAAAAGGTTGGCTAAGTCTGCACCGGACTTGGAGCTGCAAAATCCTATCTGGAGAAACAGCTTCTATGGCCAAAGGCGGAAGGGTACGGGTCAAGATGAAGAACTTAGAGAACAGGCGCAAAATAATCCGGGAGACCATGCGAAACCCAATGGTTTGACTTGGATCTTGAAATACTCAGAAGCTTAGATTTAAACCGTGCCGCCATCCTCTCAAGAGAGGATCCTGCAAAAGGGGTCCCCAGTGTCATGGGGTCTACAGGGCCCTCATGTTTCTTTTTGGCAGTCTGCTTCGGCGGAAGCCCCCCCAGAGAAAGGCACTTCGATTTTTTCGCGAGGCGGGTCTCTGAGAATGGGCGCAGCGAAAAGAACACGCGCCTGCGGAGGAGGGCCGCGTGTCCTCGCGAGTTGGCTGCAGAAGACCTTCGCCACCCACACACTGGTCGCAAGAGGCGGTTCATGAGTGAGAGTGATCCGTCGCCTCCGGCCGGGGAAGGCATCTTCAAGTCAAAGAAAAAAACATGCATTTATTAAAAAAGGGGGGGGAGAAAAAAAAAAAGAACAGGCACCCTTCAGGCTCCTTGCGAATCCATCAAGATCTGACTTGGCTCTTGCCCAGCAACCAACGGGGATTCCACCTCTGGGGCACCCAGCCACCAGCAGGCAAGATCTAAGCATCTGGTCCATAATCTTGAAGCACCCCACAGAGGGAAAAACGGGAAAAAAAAGAAAAAGGAAAAAAAGGGGAAAAAAGGAAAAAGAAGCTTGTTGCAGTTCTAAGATTCTGGAAGCGAGTTTTTCAGATCTGCTCTGCTCGTGAAATTCCACCCGGGTGATCCCATCTCGGAAACCGACCGATACCGCCCCGTCCTGGCGCGCCGAGATGGCCTCCTGAGCTTTGTGAAGGCAAGACTGGTACAGGTCCACCGCCAGGTCCTGTGCAATCTGGCGCTGCGTGGTGGACACTTTAAGTGACCAAACCATTATTTAGGGCAATGACCAACCATTTTTAAAGGGTCATGGAGACTCCACTCAAAGGGTCCAAGTACCTTCTGAGACTTAGGATATTGGGATTTTAAGGAAGTTCTTGGCTGCAAAATACACTCTAAGTGTCCACCACACGAAATTGGAAATGGACCCTCCCCTTTTTGGGTGTCATGTTGAGGGCGTCTGGTGGATTTCTGAAGAGGCCCGATTTGAGGGAAAAGAAACGGACATATTACACAAACATATCTTAAAATAAACAGCTCCCCCCCTTCAAGGCAACCAGACGAAGACTCCATAAACCATAGTGATTTCAGCATGCAATACACATGGTATACCATGAGAAAGGAAATACCTAACCCTTATGCCTGCGGTAGCACAACAAAAAAAGAAAACTACCTGGTATGAGCCACATATTTATTGTGTCCCAAATGACATGGAATAGCTGGTGAGTAAAACACACGTCCCATTGCTTTTCTCATAAGTGTGCCCCGGGTCATCCCCTACAGTAGAAAAATATAGCTGTTGCTCATACGGGTTCTTGGTTGGTGCCCTTTTCGGGACCCCAACAATAATTGCGAAGCCCCCCAAATAAATCGCGGCCCTTTCCACCCCCGGCTCTCCATCTTGGCGTTCCAGCCGCTGGTAGCCGCAGAGACGCGGCCTCGGATAAGAAACGATCGGAGACTGGAGGTAGGGTGACTTAGTTCGGGACTTTAACTAGAAACCACAAACCATTTGGGGGTTGGTTTGATAAACACCCATGTGGCAACCGCTTTTTAATCAGGAACACTCTCTCTCTCTCTCTCTGGTCCTCTTGCCACCCCGAGGGGGCATTTGAGTGGATCTCCTTAGGAGGAAACCTACGTCGTTGCTTCGCCTGGAAAGGAAGGCTGCCAAGCCAGGAACCGCCACTGCTTGAGGAAGCAGCTGGTGGGTCTTTTCTAGGACCTGGTTGCTCTGATTTGGCATGTTCTGGCGGGAAAGCCCCAAACGGGAAACTGGCCTCGGGCGGGTCCAACTCCTACTTTAAGAGAAGCCTATTGCAAAAGTATCCACAAGCGCGTGAAAGCAAGGGTCACCCGTGCTGGTGCGGGAAAAATACGCTTCTCACAGCGCTTGCTGCCACAATCCAGCAAGCTCACCCAAGCCCAAGCCAACCAAGTACTCCAGGTGACCAAGCAATATCAAAGCGCTATGGCCCACCGCTGCTGGTCTTGAAGGTTGCAGGACTCGCCGCTCAATGCACTCTGTGGGTTACGTGGAAACCACCAAACCCACCAAAAGCCTCAAAACCCAACGCCTGGGAACCACCAAGATATGTAGCCAGGTCCTGGAGCATGTTTCCCCTAGATTTTCTTTGATTCGTTGGTGCACCCTCTCTGCGATACCCCCAAAAGTTCTGACAAGGGGGGAGGGGTCATACCGGGGCAAGCCCCGGAACATACCATGAAACAACAATTCCAACCAAGAACCTTGACATTGACCGCTTAATTGGCCGGAAGCCAGGCAAAACCAGTGACCATCGCTTCGCTAAATGGGAATGTCTTGAAATGATGGACCCCCTAGTGCGCTCCAACGGAGCACAATTTAACTTCCAACCAACAACACCAACACCACCTAATCCAAATCAATCAAAAGGACCCAGCCATTTGAACAACACCTCAGCCAGTGGCCATAGGGCAGAAAAACAATCGGCAACGAGTTTGGGAAGAGGTTAAAGGGATCGGAACTTCGCATCCCTTCCCAAAGAAAGGTGGACAAAACAAAAGGGGCGGACTCCACTGGGCAACTGGGACACCCAAAAAACGGAGGAACCCCTGACCCGGGCTCGCCGCTGCAATGCTCAGAGGAGCTCGGTCGCTCCTGTCGAGTCGAGTTTCTCGAGCCACACGAGCATCGCCCGGCGGCCCCGGTGGAGCCCGTTTCTTGCTGGTGCTATAAGTAGGGAATGAGTTGGAATGAACCGGTTTTCGGGATTCCCGAAGAAAGGACACCATACAGCAGGGTGGATTTGTTGTTTTTCTTCTTGTTCTTCTTCTTCTTCTTCTTCTTCTTCTGCTTCTTCTTCTTCTTCTTCTTTCTTTTTTGTTTAAGCGGTCATTCCATTTCTCATTCTTTGCTGAGCACCAGCAAGTCTTGGGGGTGACAAATGTGTTGCAAGGCACAGCCAATAACACTTGCGACCGGAAATGACACCGACAACATAACTCGTGGATGCGACACACCACAAGAGCCACTTCATAGGTATCATGTTTCAATGGAGGTCCCTCTAATAAAAAGCTGGGTTGTTTCGCTTCGGCTTCATGTGTTATTGGGATGCCTCGTGGGGTTAACAGCGCGGTTCAAAACCGGAAAATTGACATAAAGGTCAAAAGGAGGTCGGTTGCCACCCAAGAAAAATTGTGTCAAAGCTTGACATTGACAGATCGTCGACATAGAGGTTATCCAGCCTTCCCCTGCTATCTAGTGGAAACCTGGTTGAGCGCATGCGCAACAAGCGGATGGACCAATCCTTTGGTGTCCATAACCCTTAACCCGCGGCTCGTCTTTGTAGCTACCCTTTGGGCGCTTGGGTTTTCAGGAAGCCAGGGCTCACCCCTTAAAAGGGGGGGTCCTCCCCCTTTAGAGACCAATCCAAATGGGAAACCCTGCTTAACCCAAGGATACCACTCATACCGGGGCGCCTCACCCCCGTGTGGGTTTGGAACCGAGCCTACCGCGCTGCTTGCAAGGAAACTTGGCATATATAAGCATTGCATGGCCACCATACAACCCGTTGCCCATGTTTCCTTGGGCGCGGCGGACACATCTTAAGAGGCAAGCTATCCGGCCTGAGCTGGATCGTCCCTCGACGGCGGGACGGGGATGTCTTCCTGCCTGAGCTGCCAAGCTGTGTGTCGAGGAAAAAAAAAAGCTTGTACAAAAGAACCGGGTGAAAGAAAAAAACTCGCCTACCTGAAAATAAGTTGTAGATCCCCAAGTGAGGAAGCTTCATCGGTGAAAAGGACAACTCAAGCCACTTCACCTTAAGCAGTCCATCGCTTTGATGTTTCCGTATGCCCCTGCCAATGCTCACTCGAAGACAAGCGGCAGCGTGTCGTTGGGCTTCTGCAGGATTGTAACCTGCCAAAGAAAGACACTGGGATGGCGAACGCCGCTCATGAGAGCTGGGTTGCTACGATCTCAATAAACCCTTACCAAGGGGTAGCAGACCTTGGGATTCCAATGTGGAACGACAACAGTGTTTCACCTTATCAAGTCTGTTTCAGAAGGAAGCCGGCAGTTCTGTCAATTGGCACCTCCGCTTTTGGATGGCACCGGGAAGGAAGCCAAAAGTAAACGCATTTGAACGCAAATCCGGAAATGCGACGGGTCCCAAGTGCTGATCCGAAGCAAAGACCAAAACGGGTGCCCTCCGATTTTTTGGACCTCGGACTTCGGTTTCGAAACCAAGATGCAGGTCCGCCAACTTTGGGAAACCATTTGGATCCAAATCCCCAACCCCCCTCCCCATGGTTTCCAAGGCCCTGGTTTGGGGAAACAGGGTACCTGCCCTGCGTTTTTTTTTTTTTTTTTTTTTTTTTTTTTTTTTTTAAACGGCTTGAAAGCAAACCCACAAGTGGGATTTGCTCTGCACACAAACCACGAGTACCCTAACACAAGCGGCTTCATGATGTTAAAAGGTCGTTGTTTTAGAAGGAATAAAGCAGCACTTGTCTCATATTTTTCAAAAGCTGTTCATATACATGTACATACATATATACGTTTAAAAGAAAGAAAGAAGAAAGAGTACATGTCTCATTGTTTAAATGATAACCCCCACCTGGGCGGTGTTCCCCCATCTTCCGAAACCTGACGCTGTGCAGCCTCGGACGCCTGGGATCCTTCTGGCCGCAGCGCCTCGCAAGCTCGCGGACCGCTCATTGGGTTTTGGGACTCTCCTTGGGACCGTTTTGTGGCTAGGTCCTCCAGATTTGAGAGGCTAGAATAAGGGTACCCGATGTTTTTTCTGTTTGTCTATTTTAGTAGGGGAACCCTCCCAACCAAAAAAGGGGTGGGAAAGGGCACGGGGACCGTTTTGTCGCCTGCTGAGCAGCTTGGAAGAGCAAAAGTCGCCCACCTTCTAGGGGTGCCTTCCATTTCCATTCGTTCCAGGGATCCTTCTAGAAAACCTCCAACCCAGGTTGAAAACGGCAGTTGGAACGATGGTTGAAAAGAATGGAATTGGAATCGACCCCTAGAAATCTTTCGGTTTACCACTATGGTCCCAACCCAAAAAGGCATCGAAACCGAATCGCAGGAGTATCAACCTCTTGCTTTACCGCTCTCGTTCCTGGTTGCTCACCTCCTGTATCGAAACCATCCCAGAAAAAAGTATAGATTCTTCCAGACAAGACCTCCAAACAGATTTTCCCGGTTGAAAAGTAGAGACTGTTTATGCTCACCGCGTCTTGTTCTTTTCCAAACCAAACAAGTGCTGCCAAAAAATCAGGAACTCAAGGGTTGAGCTTTTCTATCTTCAGCCAGAAAGCTAGGAATCAAGAATACACTGATGCACGAAACTCTGCACCATTCAGAAACCCTGGATTTTCTGATGATTCTCCTGTGAATACCAACAACCAATGGTTTGCCATGGTTCCAAGGTGGGAAAAGATGGCCATGGGTTCAGAAACCCTAGAATGCGTCGATTGCCCTGTAGATACCAACTCACTGGCTGAGTGGATGGCCCAAAAAAGTCCAAACTTTTTGTTTACCACTAAAATGGTCTTCCCAAAAAGTTTAAAGTTCATGAACTCAGGAAGTGAGCCAACAACCGTTCTGGTTTCAACCATGGTTTCGCAAAGTGCTGCGAATCGGAGTTCGCAACCCACAGCACCATTGCGGAGGCCGATCAGTTTTCGGCCTCAAAAAGGCCAGCCCTGACGCCCGGAGTGTCCTTCTGGGTGCTTCTGAAAATAGCTTCGGGAAGCTGAACAAAATGAGCTGCTTGCTTGCGGGGAAGCTATCATTGTCCTCCATTTGCGTTTTCACACCCGGGGAAAAATGAACATAGTTCCAGTAGTGATAGATTCCCTTTAAAACCAAAGGGGGTAAATAAAACAAATAATATTCTTAAGCAAATGGTCAACAAGTTGGACCCAAGTTTTCATTCACTAAAAAAAGAACTGGGTGCCGACCCCGTTTCTAGGGAAAAGTACTTGAACTGAACCGATCCCTGTGTTTTCCGGATCTTCGGGGCTGGACATGGAGCCCCTGCCTCTGTCAAAGATGATGCCAGGACTTCAATCTCTGCTGACCTGAGCAGTCGCTCAGTCGCTCCCTTCCCGCGCAGGGATCCTTCTCCTCAAAAAATGGGTCCTTCAATAACTCTTAAGTGTTTTTGCTGTTTTCCACTGACTCCGCAGTAGGTCCCTAAGTCTACCATTTCGCTTGCCCATTTCGCATCCAATCCTAGTCTTCTAGCGGTTTCTTAATCAATGAGGGTTTTAGACCATGGGGAAAACGGGTGGTCGAGCGGGTTCAGAATCAAGTGAGCGCCCACAACCGCGCGCTCTTTGGCAGCAACATGGGTCTAAAGGTCCGTACACTGCCTCAAGATCAAGGAACCCCCTGGCAGTGCTTCTCCCTTGGCTTTTCTGTAAAAGCCAACCCGAAAAAGTTGGCACCCTCAATTTTTCAGACACACGTCCAGTCTGCATTACCCGTAAAAACCAGGGAGTACTGTAGAAGCCATGTTGTCGGAAGGCCATCGACGCAATGTCATGCAGAGCAAAAAGCCCATGGCCTAAAGAAGTCTACGCCAACCCATCCCTCCAAACTCCCAAATGGCTTCGCCTCTTGTATTGGTGCTTGATATTAAAGGGAAGGCTCTCCAAAAGGGTCTGTTTTTCTTTGGGGAACCCCTTTTTGGTTGGTTTTACAGGGAAACCAAAAGGAAAACCGAGGGGTCCCCTGAAAAAAGACACACCCAAGAAAAAGTTACATGCAAAACGATGCAACACAGGACAAATCTGGGCAAAGCGGCAGCTCATCCCTGGTCTTGGCACCTGGTCCAGGAACGATGGTGACCTGCAGGAGTTCGGCATGTCGAAATCGGAAAGACGGGAACAGCCCAATTCTCTGGGATACCTTCCCCATTCTTTCCAGGGATCCTTCTTTTCAGGAAACCTTTAAAAACCCAGGGGAAGCAGCTGGTTTTTGAAAAGACCGATGGTTGAAAGGATAGGGAATCAACCCCTAGAATTTTGTTCGTGGTTTCCCGGTGCACCGAACTAAACAACATCCGCCGCAAAAACAAAAACGCACCCATTTGGCTGTGGGTCAAAACCAATGGTACCGTTTTGGGCTAGGTGAATTCGCCACCCATTTTAGGCTTTATTTTAGCGGTTGGATTGAATCGGATGTTCACTGGGGGCACGAAATTCGGATTTTGGCCCATGGGGCACAGCCCATGAGCCTCGGAGATCGATGACCGAACTGAAACTGATGTTCACTCGCCAATCGCCCAGCGACGCTCCAGAAACGCTGCGGAGCATTTCTGGGCTCTGCTCTTGGCGGCCGTTTTTCTGGGTGGCTCAGGGCGACCAACAAGAAACGCCGCGTCTCGGAAACTCGCCATTTCGTGGCAAGCCCACATAACCCCCTCTTGTTGGACACACCCGAGGGCTGCGGGCCCCGCGGGATCGCACAGTTTCACCCATCGCTCTTTGGAGGTTTTCTGAAGTCGATCTCACTCCCCTAGGATTTTAAGGAAAAGGATGTCTGGAAAGTGGGGGAAGCACAGCTCGGCCTAGGCCTGCTGAAACCATGGGCTTGAGAGAAAACTTCCGTGTCAGCATCTTTTCCTGGGCTACCCTCAGATCCCCCGCTCAAAGTTTGACTTTTAGTGGGTTTCATGGACTCTACGCTAAAGGGCGAAAAAGCTAAGGAACCGGATGGCTGGGAACCACCACTTCCGATGCCACTGATCTTGATTTTAGAAGCGTCCGAGGGAGGCCCGCGAGAAGCCTCCGAGGGCGGGCCAGAGGGCTGCGGAATGAGCTCCTTGATGCCGCGCTTTTTCTGAACCAAGCAGCCAAGCAATGAATCAACGGACCAACCGAAAAACCTGTCTCTCAATCAACCAGCCAACCAACTAGCCAACCAACTAGCCACTCAGCCAGCTGACCAACTAACAAACCGACCAAGCAGCCAGCCAACCAAGCCAGCCAGCCAACCAACAAGCCAGCCAGCCAACCAACCAACCCGATGCCCTGGTAAGGCTCTTACAAGAGGATTATGAAAGGGTGCCCCTGTCTGCACGGGAGGGCGGGGGGGAACAACTGTCTAATTGGAGGAGATTGTTTCCTAACAGTGATCCGTTTTTTTTTTTTTTTTTCCGAAAAGGGTTGCACCTCCCAATCAACCAGGGCTTTGTTCATCCTAGGTGTCCATCCCCCGAATATAGACCGAAGAAGCGCCCCTAGTAGCTTACCAAGAGACTCTCAGGCAAACAGAAGCTAGAGCAGTCTGCAACTCCTGAGTCATGGAAATACAGGCCGTCTACCCAAAACCTCAAGAGATTCTTACCTCTCTTCCTGCTCGGGGACGGGGCAATTTCGGGGGTCTCGCGTCCCGGGACGGCCCCTTGGCTTTTTGGGGGGGCCTACGGACCAGATTTTTCCAGGCTAAAAGCGGTCGGGCCCTGGACCAGTGTGTCTGCAAGTGGGAAGCCTTCAAAGTGGCAAGATGGGTCTCTCC
Organism: Effrenium voratum; assembly: GCA_963377175.1. Classification (NCBI taxonomy): domain Eukaryota; class Dinophyceae; order Suessiales; family Symbiodiniaceae; genus Effrenium; species Effrenium voratum. The sequence goes on along the minus strand of CAUJNA010001224.1, from coordinate 2,392,605 downwards.
TCTTGAGAAACGACTCCAAAAAAGGTACCCTGAAAGACAAGCACGTAAAAAATGACCAAAATCTTTCTTCAGCCGGCAACACGTAACAAAGAGGTTCCGCCCCCCCCCGGCAAAAACAAGAACGAACGACAAGTCCCCACAGAGAAACGGCTCCTGCGGAATTCTCGGCTGGGCAGAGACGGACTCCTGGACGGGCCATGTTGCGCGTTCATTGGGGGACGGCATGGCAGCCACGTGGATGGTGGCGAAATCCGATTCGCACCACGTTGGACACAATGATTGAAGCCATTTGTTTGTTGGTATCTACAGGCCAATCGACGCATTCCAGGGTTTCTGAATGGCAAACCATTGTTTGTTGGTATTTACAGGAGAATCGACTCAGAAAATCCGGGGCTTCTTAGGGGTGCGAAATTTCGCAACCATCCCTTTTATGTGCCACGGTCACCGCCCTTCTGTGGGCCATGGTCACCTGACGAGGTGGTTCCCTGAACAGGACACGAAAGGGGGGCCCTGACCGACCGAAACCAACCCATCGAAAGCTTCTAGCTTTCGAGGGTTGGATGCCGTGTGCGGTGTCTTCACGACGGTTGATTTGAGTCCCGGCCCTTGAGACAAAGCTCAAGAGACGTGTAAGTTGAGGTGCTTTTACACGTCCCTCAAGAGATGTGCAAGTTGTCCCTTTGAGTGGATGTTAGGGCATTGACTAAGTCACCGGTCTGTCAAGCCATTCCATTGCCATGGAAGATTGAGAAGATACCAACAAAGGACACAAAGAGAAGGTAAAAAAAGCCGCCAGGGAACGCATAAGCCTAGGTGACCTTGTGGAAAAATGGATGGGTTTCCCTGGTACATGGCTGGAGCACCCATCTAAACCAGTGCAAACCCATCTATTTCCAGCCAAACTCACCCATCAAAATTTGGCTTCCGACCCCAAACGGCTTTCTCTTCGGCCAAACTCCCACCGAAGCGACGAAGCCACGCTCCGACAGGATCTCGGAGCTTTCTCTGGGCTCTCTCTCCTGGCAGCAGGGAAAAGGCTGGTCAGTGGAGCGGCCGAAGAAAAGTGCCATTTGGCTCTAGGAGAAGTGTCCCCATTCTCCCATTCTTTTCAGGGGTCCGAAACTTTTCAGGAAACCTTAAAAAAAGGGGACCCCCCCAAAATGGTGTCTTTTTAGGGGTATCTGTTCCAGTCTTTTCAGGGGTCCGAAACTTTTCAGGAAACCCAGGGGAAACGGCCGTCGGTCTTTGAAAAGAACGATGGTTGAAAAGAATGGATATCCAAGCCCAGATACGCTTATCGTTTACCACTTGAACGGTCTTCCCAAAAGTACGCAAAGTATCAAGTCCAAGTCACGTACTGAGACTCTTACTCCTAAACTCGAGTTGAAGGGACCTTCATGGGTAAGGACGCTTTGCCTGGTTTCTGCAGACATTGGGTGCATTCACCAAACAACCCTTAGGAAAGGCGGGAGCACCAAAATCTAATCTGGCAAACCTTCCAAATGCTGACCTTTGCTCGTATAGCATCCAAACTTGGGTTTGATGGTAGAACCAACCCTGTTGATTTATGATCCATACATTGATGCCTTACCAGTTTGTCCAAACAAAAACTGTTCCTGGTAGTGCTGGGACTCCCTCAACTGGCCTGTCGGTTACCAATCAGTCCTCTCCAGACCAATTTGTAGTCGAATCAGGCCATTTCATCCACCCCCAATTGATCGTCACCCAAGCTGGGGCACGAGCCTGTGTGGCTTGCAGCGCGACCTCCAGAAGGTCCTGCGAAATCCGCAGCCGGTGCCAGCCATTTCGAATGATGACTGGGATGTCACCGTCGGCAGAGTTGCAATGCCGTTGGGGAATGCCTCTGCTTTTTGTTTTTGCGAAAGAGAACTCAACAGGGATCCTTACATTGTACACCTGAACATTGCAACTTGTAAATGGTGGTTTCCAACTTTATTTTGGTGGAAAAAGCAACATGTCTCAAATGGGCAGGCAAAATGTATCGATCTTTTAAGGAGCCCTGCTCAACTTCCCTCGAAGTGGGCAGGGGGAGGCCAACAGCCTGGGACTTTCTGAAATTCTACCAACCAAGGAGTGCCACTTTTTCGGTCAAAAGCGTGGCGGTTGTTGGACTGGTTCTTGGATACAACCTACCAGTTGTGGAAAAGCCCAACCCAGCAGGAAACAAAAATCAATGTGCTTTTTTTTGGTCCAGCTCCTATTTTGGGACAAAGCCACTGTAACCATATTTGTTCAGAATCTCGGGCTGTCCATGAGCAAGGCCCCTTTCACCCCCAGGTGAGCTCGCTAAGTGCAACAAAATAGGGGCCCTTGTCGGGAGGGAAGACTATGGGTGGTTCTTTTGTTGTCTTGGTTTACTTCTTGGTGTTCCTGGGCGTTTTGCAGTTCAACTAACACCAAGAAAGCCAAAAATCAAAACCAAACAAACCAGACACGAACATTAAGTAAACTAAACATGTGCATTGTATTTGTATCAAGCCTAAAAAGACACCCATCATGGCATCCATTGGCAATTCAGTCAACTGTTGATGATTCCGAGAAACGAAGAAAAAAACACAAAAAGCGGCCCCGCTCTCAGTTTGCAGGGTGGGGGGCCTGGCCCAGTCTTCGACCCATTTAGATGGTGCTTGAAGGAACCAAAAGACAAGACACCAAAAGGACCACGAAAAGCACAAAAATCATCTCGTTGGGATGTGTCTCAAAGCTAGGACGCCTTCTTTTTGACTTCTGTGCAGATGGACCAATTGAAAACCAACCATTTGAGACATGTCCGACCAAATTGTCCGCCTGAACAAAATCCAAACAGGCGTGTTGACAGCGACGACCACAAGCAGAGTCCGAAGGCAGCAACAGGTAATGCATCGAAGGGAGAAACAGCTGCGTGCAACGGGTACGCTCCGGATTTAAGAAGCACATAGATTGGTAGCCTCAGTTTTTTCAAGTGTTGGGTTTGCGGACAGGCTCCTGGACAACGCTCCTGGGTACCCTCCCGCCAATTAACATGGACCCCACCAGAGGGTCCCTTCAAAAGGAAAATGGTCTTCCAGTTATATACCCCTGTCAGGTTCCCTGTCAATTGGTGGGAGGGTATTTCTGTTGAATCATGAAGCCGGGACCCTCTGGGATTCTCGTTTTCTTATTGGCCAGCCGACAGAGTGCCCCCAATGCTTGCTGTTTGGGGGCCCGCCACGGCAAATGATCTCAGCCGGCAAAGAATATTCCTGAGTGAATTCCCGGAAGTTTCACCGATGCTTAAAAAATACACAACTTAACATCAAAGATCCGAGCCAAACTCTGCAAACACCTACAATAGTGGCAAAGGAAGATACATGACATCCGCAATCCACCTGGAACCTGGTGAGTTTGCTCAATGCATCCAGTTCTGGTCGCATGGTTTGAGGATTGCTGGCTTTCCGTGGGGTGCCTTCCCCTTCTGGTTGGTCCCAAGATGAAAACCAGATCCGTTTTGTGGGGTGCAATAGCCTCGATCATTTGGACTTGCCAGGAGCCCTCAATTGAAATGCGAGGAACCATGGATTGCGGCACCACCATGTGTTTCTTAAGGTGTTGTAAACAAAAAGCTGCCAGTCATAGCATTTTCCCGTGGAAAAGCACCCGACAACTCCAAATGGGTGTCTTGTTTTAGGACCCCCTAAAGACTTGTATTTTTCCTTTTGCCTTCCCGTTAAAATCACAAGGACATGGGTACCCAGATGGAAGTCAAGCAAAGCCCACGAATGAACCACTGTAGTGAAGTCGGGGTCAAAAACAAGAAATCGCAAGCCACTTTTCCCCAACGAACAGTGAACGGGTCAACCAGCAGGGTCATGTGATGTTTTGGAACAAACCTCCTTCAAACGGTACCAACCAAACCCAAAACCCAACTTCCCATGAGTGGACGCTGGTTCAAATTCACACAGCTTTCCGCTAGGAATGTCCAAGAAAAGAGACCTTTACTCTGGATCAGTCTGTCTGTCAGGCCCCAATGGCAAAACCTTCTGCTCGCCCAAAGGCACAGCTCAACCAAATCTGCAGTGCGTGGGTGTGCAAGGGCCATCCAGAGTAACTCTCAAAGCATCCGGATGTATACGGCGCATAGATGGCATTCATTTTGGGTATGGAAGCAGGGGCTTCGACACCCGGCATTGGCTGTGTGAGACGTCGTCCTGCACGAACCTCTGCCCAGTTTCTGCCACCTCCGATTCGGCGCATCTCGGCCACACAAAAACAAAAGAAACAAAAAGAGAATGAAAAACAAAACAAAAACAACAAAAGAAACAAAGAAACACCAATGAAGCAAACAAATCAAAGAAAGCAAGAAAGACAGAAAGAAAGAAAGAAAGAAAGAAAGAAAGGAAGGAAGAAAGAAAGGAAGGAAGAAAGAAAGCAAGAAAGACGAAAAGGAAGAATAAACAAAAACAAACGCACAAAAACAAACGAACAAAAACAAACAAACAAAAACAATCAAGCAAGCAAGCAAGCAAACAAAGAAACAAACAAACAAACAAACAAACAAGCAAGCAAACAAGCAAGCAACCAAACAAACAAACAAACAAAGCAACAACGCCAGCAAGCAAACAAACAAAGAAACACAGAAACAAAGAAACAAAGAAAATAAAAAACAAGACAAAGAAACAAATAATATACAAGCAAGCAAGCAAGCAAACAAACAAGCCAAGAAACAAACCAGAAAGAAGCAACGAAAAGTAAAGCAAAGCAAAGCAAGGCAAAGAAAAAACACCGACAACATTCACTGGGGTTTCCAGTAATCATGGTAACGCGGCGTAGTCCGTGGCAAAAACGCCTGCAACGCAGACGCCAGAGTCCTTCAGACCTCCACAAGGACTCACGCATCTAAACGGAGCGAGGGGAGGGGGGGAATCGTTTCTTAGGGAAACAAACCGGACGAATAGGAGTGGGGGAAACGGGAAGCGATGCTTGATATTAAGGAAGATCACTTTAGCGGCAAACAAAAAGTTGAAGGACGGGTTGGCCCTATCCCTTCAGGGAGTGAGACGCTTAATGGTTGGAGCCTCCTCCAAATAGTTGGTGGACATAAACCCGATAAAGATTCTGTACCCAAACGGGGGTTGATCGATATTCCTAGCCCCGAAAAGACAATGGTGGTTTTTCATTTAGTGGGAAACCTCATCTTTCTAGTGGGTTTCCCCAATGGTCATCCCATGTAAAGGGACCTTTGATCAACTCCCACATGGTTGCGGAAAACTTGAGTTGCAAACGCCGGGCTCCCTCAAGGATACCGTCGTCAGGCGGATGGCCCGTGTCGGATCAGCCGAATCATTCGAAAAGGAGCTGAAGTGGCTCAAACGCCACGAAGCAGCCCCCATAACGACGTGCCACCGAATGACTAAACTAAGGCTAAGTCGGGGTTTGCCCCGCATGTTTTGAACATAACACGGCATCCATGACGAACGGATGTCTACAACACTTGATGTTCGAACAAAAGTTGGGAAGTAACTATGTGCCCCGGGAAGTAACTATGTGCTAAGTAACTATACCCGGGGGGATGCTAGGGGCAAAATAAAACATGTAGCAGTCAGTTGTATACACGTGTATATGTATGCTCTACATTTGCTTGGGGCGCCTACCTGAGGTCCTAGTAGCTACTTTTCTTGACAATAAACGGGGAAGGATCAAGAATCTATGGCCCGCGCCGTGCCAGGAATGCAGATCACACGCTCTGCGTATCGCATGCATTCAGGAAACGTTGCCTAAAGCTGGGAGCCCCTTGGCTGGTAGCAGGAAGTAAATGTGTAGCAAGTAGACTCTGCTCCGGGCACGGCCTCATATGATGGACTTGTGCTTAAAGGTTGCACCAGGCCACACCACAACTACCCCAAAATTCCAGGGGGCACATGAGGGACAACAATTCACGAACTAGCAAGTAGAATATGGGTGTTGCTTTTTTACAAATGTGCCTCGTTTGATGTCCCTGAGAAGACAATCCAAAAGGCAGTTCTCGAATAATTAGTCGCAACAAACGATCATGAGCAGTCGGGTGGTCGGGAACCGCCCGCTTCAGAGGTACACTCTCCCTCCGTCAGCCTGCGACCGCGACTGCTGCGAGATATTGCTCGGGGTCGGTGCCTGCCTTAGAGGTCGCGAACCCGCACAGGTTTTGGCCAACATGGGTGTTTTTTTGGAGGGCACTGCACCCTCTGGTGTGGAACACAAGCAGACTTGCTAAGTGGAGAGGGAGTCGGGGGCACTCAAGAATTTCAGACCCACTTGTTGAATGGAGTTCGAAGGGAAATAAGTGAAAAACCATATGAGAAACCAAATCAAAAAAGCAAACCAGGGTTCCTGATTTTTAGCTTGCTCAAATAGACGTGAAACTGAAGGGACCTCTATGGTGCACATGAAAAAATGGAGGGGGCGTCCCACTCAGAGAATTCAGCAGTAAATGGGGAAAAGCAAGAGGTCAACAACCCCAACAAAGTCATATGCGTCCTTTTGGAACAAAGTTGATGGCCATGGTGAATGGACACTCAAGCTAACCAAAAAAAACACACCTGAGCCTGATCTGTGTGGTGGTTTTTCTCTTCTTTGTGGCCTTGGGTCTGGTGGAAACGCTTTGACGAACGGCAATAGCTCAGCACCGCGCCGCCCCGCCTGCAACAAGGAAAGGAAAGCAAACGGAGCAAACTCGGACGAAAGCGGGACCCACCTGATATTTTCCCGATGCGGTGGATGACTTGGGGAAGCCAAAATAGTCAGCTAATATGAGGTCCATAGCTGGGTCCAACTTTCTGGCTGCTAGGCTGGCTCGTTTGAGAAGGAAAGCAGACGGCTCCCATATGCCATGGTCAAAACTCCTTTTGTTCTGTCTGCCCCGGCCCATATTGGCGTGAGCAGCAGGGTTCAAACAAAGCCCGCAAGTGGAGCCACACGGACCGCCCTATGCCATCGGTGGCGGGCGGTGCACAGGAAGGGCCCGGCTAAAGGTTCGGCTGCGTGAGCTAGGCTGCGTAAGTGAGGCTGCGTAAGTCAGGCTGCGTAAGTCAGGCTGCGTAAGTCAGATTGAGTAAGTCACGCTGCGTGAGCTAGGCTGCGTAAGTCAGGCTGTGTCAAGCACGCTGCGTAAGTCAGCTGTGTAGCCGGCAAACGTTTTTTCCAAAGAACCCTTCGCGATGCTTTCGGGAGAAAAAGAGACAACAGTTTGTTTCCATGTGGCTTCCCTTTAGCACCATCCCAAGGGTAGCAAATCATATTGAGAACTCCCACCCCAATATGTGCCAGGGAAAAACTCCTAATGCCCGAGTTCAAATTGCCTAACAGGTCCATGACTATCCCTAGTAGCCCAAAGTTGCAGCGGGGTTGAGCATTGCAGCAATTGAAGCCCTGGTGTGAAACCCAAATGTACTGTATTGGTGAGCAACCCGTTGAGTGGGCCTGAATCATGGAGCATCCTGACTTACTTGTTGAGTTGCTGACCTACTAAAACCATCTCCTTGAGAACCATGTTGCACCAACAAAGAGAACTGAGGCATTCAAACTGTTGTCTAGATGGATGGGAACTCTTCCAGCAGCAGCCTCGAAACGGGGTTGCTTTTCTGCGAGAAGACTCCTCTGCAAAACGAGGGTGTCCGCGCGAATTTTCAAAAGGTGGCAGTTGTGGGGGGGATTCCTAACATGCTCAACACAAGTTTAAAATAGCAGCCAAGACCACAGTCATTCGTTGGGTTCCCCCCTGTTCAAGAGAAGCCCAACAGGTCACTCGCAATCGGCCAATTCATGTCTAAGAAACCGGCGAACCTGGAAAATCTACAAGCCGTGGCGAAAGTTGACTGACTGATGGCAGCGATGCCTCGATGCCACCCTGAAATCAGCCATGCGAGGTGAACCAAATCCCTAAGGATCATCTTGAACGTTGTGCCTGTGGATGGACAGCATCCCCCGAAGGAAACCCTATGAACACTGGGATAAACCACCCACCAACTAGTGCCGATCGGCGTGGATTTGTTGTCCATCCACAGTATCTATGTCTGGGGACAAGCTAACTGATTAGCTTGAAGGGCACATCCAGTTTCGTAAGGGGAATCCAGACATGGGTGACGATTCTTTGTTGCTGGCTTTGGTCCATGGGGATTGCAACCAGCATGAATCTAGTTGTATCCACAAAGGATTTGGGGGGTGGGGGGTCGGGTGAGGAGTGGTGGGGGGATCAGGAAGCCTTAAGAAGGTCAAACCTTCTTGCCATCTTTGGTCCCACATTGCTGGGCTGTCCTCAAACCGATCAAGTTAAATTATCTTTCAGTGGTTTAAATTCGCAAACCCAACCACACTAAACCAACCAAAAACAACTACAGCCCTAGGGAAACATGTTGAAACCACCAGCCACCAAACCAACTAAGAACCTACCTAAGGAACCAGATAGCTGCGTGAACCACCATGACCGAAACGGCTCGCTCCACCCCAAGCCCGAAGCGATCCCATCGAGAGCCTCCTCTGAGCGGCGCCTCAGCTCTCGCAGCGCCTCATCGAGGATCTCCTAGCGATGCGCATGGGAATTTAAGTGGAGCCCGGAGCGCTCGCGCCGCATCGGGCGGCTTATGGGTAAAATGGGATAGTTTCCCATGTAGCCAAGAAAAGAAGAAGTGGTGGCACCCTGGTTGGATTTCAAGGGGTCGGTCTTTGCTCGCTGATGAGCTTCACCGGACCCCCGACTCCGCTTCGGCTGCGGATCGGTGCGGCGCGCGCTCGCGCGGGTGAGGATGAAGAGTACATGGGAATTCCTTAAACCATCACCTCCAAACTGCCGCAACCTCCGCAAGCTCCCAAATGAGAAACCGGGGACCCGTTGAAATGCAAATCCCAAACCAATGCAAGCCACCAACTCAGGGCTATCAAATGTGTTGTTCCAATGTGACCCAAGTATTGCTGAATTGCTACTTCAGCCCGGCCCACGGTGTTACAGGGAGTCCCGCCAAAGGGGCCCTGTGAACAACATCACACGCAACATCCTGCTTTTACTTCCTTGCCTCCTTCTCTTTGCCTCACAATGGACAGTCAGCCCCTAAAGAAACGGGCTGATTCCTTTTGGGTTTCCTTCCACTGCCCAACAAGGATCACGCCAAAAAAAAAGGAAAGGCGCTCCCTTTCGAGAAGGCCCCAAAGGGGCAACCGATTAACAAATATCTTTACATGTGGACAAAAATGGTTCTGTCCGTGGCTTAAACTTTAACCTAGGGTGTGATCCCCCTTTTTGTTGCGTTGATGTTATGCTTTGGGGTTCTTGCGAGGCCCCTTGTGGGTTTCCGATTCAGAGACAACCACTTGAAGGGGGACATGTTGACGTTGGGCTACTGGTGAATATGCAAACAACAGAAGAGGCAAAGCTTTCTGTGTTTACATAAATTCAAATGTTCTGCGGTTCCCCCCAACTCATGTCATGGTCGTATGTTTCAGGGTGCACCCAACATCAGTGGTCTTCCGCTGAAGAAAAAAAACACATCGCTGGTCCCAGGGTGTCTCGATCGAACCACCCAAAGGCAGCATGAAAGCAAAGCCAGCTGGTAGGTGAAACGGGTGCCGAGCCTCAAAACGCCTTCCACACCCATCCAAGTCCTCAAAATGTAACCACTTGGGCACCAATTTCCTAAGTGTGAGCGGCAGCCGTTGCTTTTGTTTCCAGCACAAGCACTGAACTGCAGAGGTCCGAAATTGTATTGGGAGTCAGGTCAGCATGCAAACTACCTAAGCCAAATATTCCTGGGTTGGGCGGTGAGTGAACCCATGCGATTCACGGTATTTGGATAGGCTGACCAAGACACCCCCAAACGACCTGAACATGGAACATCCTTACGTGGGATTTGGCAGGGTCGGATTGGTGGGCGTTCTTGTTACTTGGGGTGCCCAAACTCTCCAGTGCATTTCAAGCAACAAAAACAACTCCCCTCCCGACCCCCACTCCCCACTCCCCCCTGCACATTCGGCCCACCAGCCCACCAGCCCAACCCCACAGACCCAGCGCCGCCGTCCTGTGCCACCAACTCGCCATACCCGGCGACGGCCTGTCTGGGTTGTTGGGCAAGCGGTGGACGAACATTCGATCCTCTCTTTGAGAGGTCCCAAATTTAGCCACCAAGGAAATTGGGGGGGTGGGGTTTGGGGGTTGGGGGTTGGGGTGGGTGGGGGTTGGGGTTGGTGGCTAGGAGAGAGTGCTTCGGGTGTTGGGGGCAAAGGGTTGAACAAGTTTCCAACTCAGGTCCGCATGCTCGCTGTTTTGCCCCTGCAACATACAACAAATGTCCATGAACCCACAAAAATAAACATAGAAAGGGCCTCTTCTGGACGTGCACGTCTTTTCCTGTACATTCCTTAAACTGTGGAGACTGGCAAAACGGCTGCCATCCTGTCTCCTTCGTACAAGCTATCCTGCTAGCTCTGCAACCTCTCGGCTCTGTGAGAGTTCAATGCAACTCTGGCTGGCGAGACGGCGCGACTCAAAGGAACCTGGTTGATGCCACAATACATGGCTCGGGCAAGAGGTAAACCCTAGCCACGTGGAAAACGGCTCCGCGGGATTCTCCAAGCGCATCGCAGAAAGTGAAGACCAAAACCGAAATCTCCGCAACCAGGCCGAAGAATATGCGTCCGCTTGGTCAAAAAAGAACAATGGGGTAAGAATACTTCAGGATGAGCCCTCAAAGTAATTGCGGCTTGCACGGCCAAAAGGGTGCCAACCAGCCCCGCAGCCTAGATAAAACGATAGGTGATATGAGGTATGTGCCACAAATCTGTAGCTTTCCCTTTTCAAACGTGCAAAAAAAGCTCCAGCTTGCTCATGGTTCAATGGACTTCCCCAAATCAACATTGAATCAATTTGATCGAACTCCACTTTTGGAGTTTCCCTTTAAAGGGAAAGCCTCCATTTGCTTAAGTCTCCTGGAAAAAATATGATATTTCCAGTAGTGAAATGTTCCCTTTAAAACCAACAGGGGAAAACAAATAATAGTCTTAACCAACTGGAAGGCAGTGGCTGGGAAACCCTTTTGGCCCCATCTCAACCCCCCCCGCGTGCTGTCCAAAACGCTGCCCTTGAGCCGGCGCCGGGCCTGCTTCGCAGCCTCCACCAGTGCCTCGTGCATTTCGAGAGGACACCCCCACCCCACCCCCCCGAGAACCCCACCCCACCCCACCCCACCCCCAAAAAAATAGAATAACAATAACATAAAAACGAGAAACGATTATGAGCAAGCTGCGAGAATTCCCGAACTGAAAATAAGGGGCGAGCTTGTTTTAACCCCACAAAAATGCAAAGCTCCTTATATGTTCACAGCAACGAGGCCTGGCTCGCAATGAGGGAACTTGAATTTCTCTTGACTCTTCGGTCTCCCTTGTGAACCAAAATGAAAGCGAACAAGAAATGAGGCCTGTTAACTATGCTCCCCTGACATGGAAGATACCAACTAAACACGCAAGGGATGATAAATACATTCCCAAGATTGAGTCTTGGGTTGGGACCATCCCAATAACACCGATACTTTGAGGGGACCTCAACTGCTTTTCCCTTTCAAAACAAGTTGGGCTTCCACAAAGACGCTGGGAATACTCTCAAAAGGATCTCAAATGATTGTTGGATCGGCACCTGTCACGTGGGGCTGCCAAGGGTGAGCTGGAACCCCCCCAAAAAAATAGAAGCTGCAGGCATGTAAAGGGCGGTCCTGAATAGGGGGGGTCTTCTTGCCGCCTTTTGTGGAAAATTGTTCGACCCCTCGCAGTGAAGGATTCCTTTTCAGGGGGTCGCCAACTTTCTCACAAAAGGTGGCAAAAGACCCCCCTGTAAACCAATGCACTTCTTGTTTCTTTTCTTTTGTTCGGTAGTCCATTGAAGAGGAGCCTCCAAAGCCTGCCAAATCTTCCGCTCGAATTCCATTGAATGGAATCCACGCCTCCTGCGCTGAGTCCTCTTCTGTCGGGCCTGGCCGGGTCACAGATCTGCGGCTCCTTTGCCAACGCCAAAAAATGAATAAACGGCAAAATCACATGTTCTTTCTTTTGAAGCCTGTCTTCAAGGGTACCCTCAAACTTGCAGTGTTAAAAAAATGGAGACTCGTGTAGACTCCGAGGGGCCCTGCTCCAAGAGGGGCCCCTCTCTTGCTTTGATACCGGGATGACAACAGTGGCACAGGATAAAACAACCACCGGACCCGGGGCAACTCAAGCTGGCGGCCCTCCTTGGCAGCCGACCACCAGAACTCAGGCGCAATGTGGGGAGTCCTTTCCTTGCAGAGGTCGCTCAACTTCTCAAATCAGGGCACCCCGAACTGGCAGAGGTCGTCCTTGTGTGAACTCCAAGATTTCCACACATTTCCTAAGGCACTGGCATCAATAAATATGGTTGCAAGCTAATTGTCTCTTTGGGATGTCCTCAAATTTAGGACTCTCCTTGTGGTGCTTCAACAAGGTTGAACCACAAGGAGACCATTGACAGTTTTGGGGTCCTCAATTTTGGAAAAACACCCTGGCTCTGAAATCCCATCCCCCAGCCCAGCCGATTTTCCCGCGCCTGCGTTGTTTGCGACCGCCTTCGCCGAATGCGAAGTCACCAAATCCCCCTGCAGTCACTTTCAGCGGTTTGCTGGGATTTCCCAAAGTGAGTTGAGGAACTTTCTAGGGGTTGATCCCCCATTCTTTTCAGCCATCGTTCTTTTCAAAAACCGGATCCATTTCCCCAGGGCTTTTGGTGGTTTTCCAGAAAGATTCGGATCCCTGGAAAGAATGGAAATGGAAGGTACCCCTAGGAACTTCGGTTCCTTCATCCCTCCATCTGTTTGTTTGTCCAGTAGTGCTGAGTAGTGCTAGCTCATTTCAGCAAATGGTTCTCATAAAGGCCACTTGAGACCCAAAAATGGGGGCCCCGACCCTGGCTGAGAATCACCTGGTGCATCGTGCACGCAGCAAAGTGCCCATCCTCTTGCTACGTGCCATTGAAAGATGAAGCACTTACCAGTCGTGATGTACTTTGGACTTACCACTTCTGAAATAAACTAAGCAAAAACAAGCCGACCCCGACTTTTCAATGGACGTCGTACTTGGCAACTTAACCGTACTGAGGGGCGGTTGCCTGCTAAGGGGAAGTCATGAGTTAGCATCGCGCCGACTCCCTTGTCCCACCAGCCAACTGATGCGCTGATGCAACACGCCGGCCTCGGAGATCTCCGTCCTGCGCAGCAGATTTTTTCGGCGTAGACAAATGAACCGCAGGCGGTGCCTTCTCACCAAGAGGTGTACCTCTAGAGAGTCCAAACCAGTGTGTCAAAACCTGGCGCTAGAGAAGTCCATGCCAATCAGATCGGCGCCTACCACTAGAGTGGGTCCTTGTCAAATCAGATAGGCGCTTTTCTGGCTGGAACGCTCCGTACCCTCCAACAATGCAGGTTTGATGAAAGCAAGCAAAGATCACCCAAACGGAGCCTCCGAAAAACATCCCTAGTCAACACAACCCTGGCAGATGGTCAGTTGGGTGGGTGCTGTGTCAATCTGTTGACTCGCTTTCAGCCAGTAGCGCCCGCTTTTCCTGCCCTCAGCCCAACCCACGTAATTGACTTTGCCAGCGCTGATGAAGAAAAATGTTTGCTTGTGAAAGAGCTTGCCTCGACAATACACGTGCAAGCCTTTACAACTCGTTGCGTCGTGGGGTAAAACCTGGTCTGCAGCTTCATGTGTCGGGAAAGAGCCTCAAGCTCTGCAGCTCGAGTCGTCAAGATCTAGTGTGAGCCTTGTCACAACTAAAATGAGCCACGTCGTAAAACGTATCATGTTGCTTTCGCCACCAGCTTACGCCACCTTACGCGCGTGGAATGTTTGCTTACGCACAGGTCGCTGTGACACGACTCTTACTAAACATGTACACGGAAGTCTTGGACGCCGCTCAAATGACACCTAGGACATAACCCTTTCAAAGTCATGTCCTCCTCCCTAAAGCCTTCTACGGCACGGCACAGACCACCGCCCCCCGCCCTCACTCGCCAGGCCTCGCTGCAACGGCCACGGCTGCCTTGACCAGCTGCGAGGCAGAATGGTCCTCCTCTGACACGGCCACTGAGGAGGCATTGCCTGGCCAAGGACGCCGGCCACTTGCGGCCCATGTTTGACATCGTCGGATGGTAGCTGTGCAAGGAGCGTCGCAACAGCAGGAATTCTATCAGCATCAGGACCATTAAGCGTAGTGTTGAGGAACTTCGACATGTCAAATGTTGGTTTTTTGGCGCCTTAAAAACCACACAGACGCGACCCTTGTTCAAACAATCATGGAAGCAAACTCACCCTAGTGCAAAGAAAGCCCAAACTCGAAAATTCTTTGCGTCAAGTGGGTGGACTATTCAAACACCCCCAAGCCACACCAATTCCCGAAAAACAACCTGAACAACAAAACCACCACCACCACCAGCACCACCACCACCACCACCAGCACCACCACCACCACCAACACCACCAACACCACCGACCACAACAACAACAACAACAACAACAACAACAACAACAACAACAACAACAAC
>CAUJNA010001224.1:2350559-2370559 GCA_963377175.1 Effrenium voratum | reverse complement strand
TTTGCCTTCGTGAACTGGTGAGAAGTTTGACCAACTGGTTCGGCTTCGGAACCTCCATGTTTTTGCCAACCGGTTGCCTGTCGGTAAGCGGAGAAAGGGCTCCAACATCGAACCGAAGATGTCGGTGGATTAATCAAAGGGAAATTACCAAACACAATAGTTTGGCCAAAACTCCTCCCGACCCCCAAAATGAGAAGAAAAAAGTAAACCTATGCCAGATGTGTGTTGGCCGGAAAAAATCCGGCTACGTTCCAACCCTGCGATAGCCCTGGCCTGTAGTAATTCCCATCAACTAGTTCTTTCTTCTGAGTACTGAGCAAGTCAGAAGACCTCCGCAAGCTACACCCATCCCCGAAACTGGGGATTGCCTTACACATCCTTTGGACAACAGTGCTCAGCAATGAAACTTGCTAGGGGTAGTACCATGCCACCCCAAACGCTCAACAGTAAAATCGAAAAGGGTGCCCAATTGAGAAACCGTTGTCGGGTTTCCAGGCCTAAAACAAAACAAAGTACTACTGAAGCGATACAAAACCAGTACTAAGCTTGGGGGCCCTTTCTTCGTCAGTCACCCACATTACTCATTGAACACCTTGCAAGATAACTTTCCAGGGGTTGCAAATCCCAGTTGCCATCGGTCACCCACACTTATTTGAAACATCAAGACACCTTGGAACGGGTTAATCCCAGTTGCCGAGTGACAGCTGCAAATGAATGGAATTCCTACTCGGTGGGTCCTGACCCGGAATCCTGCCTCAGTGGCCACGTGGCTCGCGTCCACCTCTCGTGGCAGGACTTCCTTCGGATCAAGCTTCGCAATTACTTGAGGGACTCCCTCACAACGAAGTAAGCAAAACTCTAACTTGAGGTGTTTGCGTCTTGAGAAGCTCTAACTTGAGAAACTCTAACTTGATAAATTTGCGTGTGGTCTTTTCACAGCCCCTTTTCTTTTTGCTGGCTCCTGAGGCGCTCCGGAGCATGTTCGCCCAAAGGTCATAATTACACGCAAGGGCGTTGCTCAAGCCTGAGGAAACAAACCACTCACGAGTCGCCGGCAGTTAGCAAACGGAAGCGCTTGGCGGGTGTTTCATCTATGAGGGGCCATGGGCTTTTCAAAATCCGAATTTCGGTTAGCCCCCAGTGGTTACATCCGATTCAATCCAACCACTAAAATGGGTTCTAAAATGGGTGGTGAATTCACATACCCCGAAATGGGATCCTATTGGTTTTGACCCACAGCCATATGTGTGGGTGTTCCAGCCAATTCTAGTGAAAAGTCGCAGAGTCCCGAAACTTTGCAGCGGGAGGTTGGGTCTGCACTGCAACTTGGCTTCTTTGAAACCATCTCTGGGCCACCCATCTCCCGGAAACTCGGCCTTCACTTCAATCCAGATCCGTTCCTTGGGTTGTCCCCTTGGCTAGGTCCTCCAGATTTGAGAGGTTAGAATAAAGGTACCCTTTCTTCGGTTGTCTATTTTTGGGAACCCTCCCAACCGAGAAAAAAAATAAAAAACAAAAAAATGGTAAGAAGGGGCACCTAGCTAGGGGACCTTGGTGGTTCTCCAACTGTTTGAACCTCCCCCCCCCCTGAAACCACAAACTTAGGGGGAGCCTCTCCAGGCCTCGGGATCTTTGGGGCCGATGGTCAAGGAGGAGGCCAGGACGTTGATCTCGTCCAACCTGGGTCGAAGCAGAAGCGAAACCAACAAAAGACAGCAGGAAAGCAACGGGAAAGCAACAACTGGGTCTGGAGAGGGTGTATCAAAAACCGCAAAGACGGCAAGCCAGCAAGTTGGAAGGGGTCCATCTTCTTTTTGGCGAAGCACCCGGGAGCCGAAGGTCATCCTCTCCCATCGGGCCCGACCACAGACAGCTTCAGGGAAACGTACCCCGGAGGTCGTGGCTTCCCACTCTTGGTTTCCCTTTTACTGGGCCTGCTCGCCAATGCCAATGTCTTATGCTTGTGGCTTGGTCCGTGTTTCGAGCTCGGCCTTTCTTGAAACAAGCGGCAGCTCGTCTTTGGTCTTGGGATCTCGTCCAGGTACGATCGTGATCTGACAGGGCTCCAAAGGAAAAACCTCTGAGCTTTCTTCACGCAATACGAAGGGATCTTCGACCCCTACAAGGTTCAATCCGAGCTCGACCAAAACCCCTGATCGAAGCCTCGCAGAAGCCTGCTTGGGGGTAGGCTCGAGCCTTTTTGGGCCGAGAAAAAGAAGGTTGTCGATCCTTTTTCAAGGAGCTTTATGGCCAATTCGGGGGTGTAACTCCAACTTTGGGGGAAATGTGCGATGTTTTAATGGGGAAAGTTTGGCAAACGAACGCAGCCTCATTTTTGGGATCCCCTGTTTTAGACAACCCCCCCCCCAATGGAACCTGAAAGTGGCGCTCATCCATAGAACCCTCCAGACACACCTCACACGAAACCTCGACCCCTCAATGGTATTGCTTCTAAAATCAGCCTAGGGGTCAAAATTGCCTGCATATCCACTTGATCACGCCAAGCCCACCCACCAATACCATTCATCTGCGCGTTGTTTGACACAAGATTAAGGGACAAAATTGACCTAAATCCTAGTGCGCTCGTCTTACCCGGCTGAAACTGCCATTTGAGGGAAGCTGAGCTTGCAGTTGAACCCGACGCCCGAGGGCCAACCTCTCAACCCCCTTTGAACAAAATCTGCATGTCTTTTGGGCAGTTGGTACGCTTTGGAGGGGTTGCTTTGAGCACTTACTCCAGTCCCATTAAAAATGCTCCACGTAAAGCTCCACTTGCTTTAGGTGCTAAAATACCATCCGCAGCACAAAGAGGACGCACACACATATTTGAAGCCAATGGATCAGCTTGACCCTCGCATTGCATCCACATCAACGTATCGTTCTGCCCTGGGACAGTCCACCCAAGGAACCAACAAGAAAACCTCAAAGAAACCAAAATCAAGCATTTCGTTCACGAGGAAGCGGGCAAAGGACCCTTGTCACCACAACTTGCGCAGGCCTTTTTTCCACCAACCCTTTTTGAGCTACAGGCGTGCAAAATGAAAATCGGAAGTGTCCATGTCAAGCAAATGGAGATGGCTCATTTTTTGTTCTCTCAAGGACCGCAATGCCTGCCTCGGACGGCGCCTTCGAAGGATTCGCAAACCGTTGAGGCTCCTGACGGATCATAGAAAGTGCCGGGCGTGCCGCATGTTCAAGAAAAGTCGATGCTACCCATATATATGAACGATTGCAGCCAAACCTACAACCATTGGAAACCAACCACTTTAGAGCAAACTGACCTAGAAAAGACTCCTGTGCCGCGTTCTGATGGCAGCACACATTCCACCCGCCAATCGTTCTTTATACAACGGAAAGCTCTGAAAACGTGCTTGAAGCCATGAGGGCATTTTCGGGGTGACCCCAACCTCTCGTTTAACCAGCCCATGACAACAGGGCGTTTGCCAGGAAACCCTCCAGCGAGTCAGCGAGCTGATGCCATTCAGGGAAGGGGGCTTGATTCTAGAAACACCTTTGGATGAACTTGCGATCGGTGGATTCGAGAGATGCAGGGAATGAGACATGGAAGGACCCCGAGAAAAACCCATCCAACTGGTGGCTTCCTGTGCTGGGTTCATTCCACTTCTCCTTCCCTACAGAGCACCGGCAAGTCAAAGGAAGATGCTTCCGAAAAACGGAGACCGCAAAACGGCGAGTCGCCATGGCCTGCCGGTCTCCACTTCGACCCCATCCAAAACGTCGTAGCTTTCGCCACGTCTTGGATTTGCTTGAGGTGCTAAAATAGTTGCCCATGATGATCCGAAGAAGAAAATCTGAAAAACCACCTGAAGCAAATGAAGATTTCGGGTGTAGGCAGATAGTTCTTAGAGAAGGGGAACAATGTGTCGACTTCAGCTCACTGAAGCTCTGGTTGATGCTACCGAGGCTCCCAGCAGCTAGGAGTCATCTCACTTTTGGCGTGGTCGCAAGGCAGTGGGAGGCTGCGATTCCGGGGCTCGCGTTCCAGTCCACTTGGACTCACCATCCGAAGACTGAACATTTGTCCGAACTTGGGAACACCTTGACTAAATCCTCGAAACAGAGCTCCAACTGGAACTCCCCCTGAAACATCGCCCCCCCCCCCCCCCCCAGGAAGGTGATGCAAAAGAACCTTCCCCTGCGAAAAGAAGTCGCCAACAAGATGTGCTGCCCATTCGAGGATTCCAAATGAGATTCGCAGACATGACTCCAAAGGCAGAATCTAGAAGCCACCTGTTCTTCATCTAAAATCACACTACCAAAAGGAAGCTCACTTCAAATTGGCTGTTCCAACAGGTGATGGCTGAAACCGACCCCTTTTGGAAAATCAAACCTGCCAAAATCGCCTTAATGTCATCCCTGGGAACAAGGGAGATGGGAGTGTCCTCAAACTGATGGATGTGGCGGCTTCATATTGATCCCTTCGCTTGTTCGCTTCCTCAATAAAGGAAGAGCCCGTATCAAACCTGCCTTTTCAGCTGTTGGTTGTCAACTCATGGCTCCTGCAAGTGCGCCGTGTCCGCATCGCTGAAGTCCTGGCACGTGACGCGTCTAAACCATCAGAGACTCCTTGCTCAACCGCCTGCATGTCCGGCATTTTGGGCTTGATTTCGAGAGAAACAGAAGGCAAACCGCCTTTTAGGTGAGAAAGGGAGAAGGAAGTGCCTGTCTTCTGTTCACTCGCATTTCCTCTAGACCAGCCCTCAGAAAAGGCTGGGAGGAAATGGGAGATGAGTGAACAGATAGCTTTGTGCAGCTCCCTTGAAAAAGACAAGCCCATTCAAGAGGGGCATCGGCATGCCTCAAAATTGGGACCTCTTTTGGATCGCCCCCACAGTAAAATAGGACGAAACCAACCAACGACTCGGAGGGATCCACGAGCGTGTCTTCTGGAGATTGGTCTTGTTGGAAGGAACTTGGGAAGTGTCCCCAACCCAAAAAGACCACAAGCTCTTCGGAAGTGCGAGCGAGGTCAACCGATACCCGGCCCCTAAACCGGCTCCAAACGGGCCCGCTCCGTAAAGATCTCGGAGCCCTCATGCTTCGCCTGCGCGCCATGGGCAAACCACTCCGTTGGGAACCGAGGTTTGAGCCCGCTTGTTCCCCTCATCCGGCTGTTTCGGATCTTCCCCCACTCCAAATCTCAAGGGAGACGTGCACACAAACAGGGCTTCAGTGTCGCTCCCTCTGAACCCATTAAGGATTTGTTTGAGTTGGTCTCCACATGGGAAACCGCCACAAAACGGATGGGGAGACCACATGGCTTCTTTGAGAAAAGTGCCCTCAAAAAAGGCGCGCCATGTTGGGTTCTTCTCAAAAAAGCCTCTTCCCAAACAAATTGAACAGAGCGATGTCCATCATGACATGCTTGAGAATCGAACTGAAATGGCCCTTTCAAAGCACCAAAGAACAAATCAGCTGCCACAATGACGAGACGCATTCCATGGCACTTGAGCCTACGACACTCTCTTCCAGAGAGACGTTCCTAAGAATCAAGTCCCGTCTTGAAGCCAGAAGTCGATCACACGAAAAAGATTCCTAGGCCCTTTAACCGCAGCCTTTGGAAAAGTCGGGGTTGAGCGAAAAGTGATGGTCTAAGGGTTTTTGTAGTACACCAATTCTGGGAATACACCCACTGGGTATTGACCCCATTTAGGTACATTTCCGGGTATAAAACCGTGATTTTTTGAACCATTCTGAGTCATTTCCCAAGGGTGTAATCCCAGGGTGTAATACAAAAACCTTCAGAGATGGGCCTGAAATCGTCACAGACTTATAATATGTGCGCTTCCCCACAAGGCTTCTCTTGCAAGTCTGACCACCCGGCAGGGGGTTGAAATGCCCGGCCCTGGCACACCACTTGTTTTTTTGGGTCGCGTCGCATGGCCCAATGAGTTTAGGCTTCACTTTTCTCAACTGGCTGTGGGTCAAAACAGGAATGGGTGTTCATCCGCCCCAAAATGGAGCCATAGGTTATGATCCATGGCAACTCTAGGTCCTTCTCTTCACGGCAATTTCTGACAGACCCTGCCAAGTACTCTCTAGAAAATGCCAGTGTCGGCAATAACAAGCTGTTGTCTGCAAACAGCCCCGAATGAGTTCTAACTCCCCCAGCAAAACCCCCAAAGAACCCCCCAACCCGGAAGGAACCGCCAAGAAAACCCTAAGGAACCCCCACCATTGGAAAATAACACTTGTGACCATAGGCGTCCTTTTGGATACATAGATGACCCTGGTAAATGGAACAACACCCATCTCAACCAGTGGAATCTGTCGATCTCTATCCAAACTCGCAGATCAAAAGGATACCGATGCTTGTGACTTCGTTTCGCAAGATGGCTGTGGGTCGAAAAAATAGGTACCCAAAATGGCTTGCCCTGGTAAATTGGTTGAACGCGGTCCAATGGTTTAATTTTGAGCCATACCCATATGATACGCGGCATTCCTTTGTGCAAATCTCTTCTGGCCCGCCTGCAGCGCCTGTTGCATGCCCGCAGCTAGGAAGTCCTCTTCAGGTCTGCGGGCTGCGGAACCCTGTGAGTGGACCAGACTTCTAGCAGAGCCGCCCACCAAAAATCTGCGAGATCGCAACACTCCAAACAGAAGGGTCCTGGATCGCCAGTGGCCATCGTATTCTTTTTTCCCATGCACTTTACCCCAACAACCAGCAACCGTGACTGAACAAAGCGATCGCAACTTGGCTATCTAGGGTGCTTCTCATAGTCGGAACCCCCACCCCCCATTTTGGGTGGCCTTCCTTTCGACTTCCCAAAAGGGTAGCCTTCGCCCCCAAAGAGCCGGGCGTGGCTCCCTTCGTGACCCCTCCGATCCGATCCGATCCTGTGGGGGGTATTTCAACCGATCCGAGTCTCCGAATGCGAGCGATGCCCGGCTTCCCATTGGCTTCCCTTAAACCAGGCGTATCCTATGCAAGTTGCGCCAGGTACGGAAGTGGATCTGGAACTGTTCTGGAAGCCACGCGGAAAAACGCAGGCCCTATCAAAAGCAGGTGAACCAAAAACGGATCCGCGGATCCCATGGTAAATGGGGATGTCTCCTGAGAAGCCAAAACTCAGGCACCATAAAAAAGTGGTTTTCCCCTGTGGTGTCTCCTTTTACCACACAAAAACGCAAAAATCACCATTTTTAATTTTGAGACTCCCTCAAGTTGCGGAATAAACCTTAGGGATCCGACCCCCCTTTTTGAGGGGGTTTTATTGATAGCCACATGGAGAAAATTCTGAGTTGTTTGAGGGTCCCCCCCCCATGTGAGTAGTGCTCAAGAAAAGCCAAAGGGACAACTCACCTACATACCCCCAAACCGGAGTGGAAATCCTCTGTGACAGACAGACAAACAAACAGACTCATTAACTTCAGCTTCCCTCTTGATGGTTTGGAGCCCGGTGGCTTGGATTGGAGGCTGGGTTCCCACTTACCCTCCACAAGAACCGCAGGATCCAATCCAAATCCAAGCCACCAATCCAAATCACCAACTAAAGGTTGCCTGCTATCTAGTCAGCTAGCTAGCAAGCTAGCTCACTAACTAACTAACTCGGCCGCCTCCCACCACACCCCAAGCGCAAAACTCCACACGTCCTGGACGAATCGCTGGCCGGCTTCTGCCACCTGACGCGTTTGAGCAGGCCTCTCGCTGTCCGAGTGGAAGATTCCGCTCATGACCTGGTGGATTTGTAGTTGACCTGCTCCACACATGAACAAACCTGGCGGATTATTAGTTGGGTGTTACGCCAAAAGCGAAGGTTCCCCGGTCAAATGGGAGAGAAACCCCTACAATCCGCCAGAGGCTTGAGCATGCTGCTTTTCTAGTCCACAAACATCCAAGCACAAAAAACGGGGGGTCACTATACTCTCCCACCCAAGCAGCAGCACTATGATTGATGGCACACCCTGCAACGCTTGATCCTTCCAAGAAGGGAAAGTGTAAGGATCCCTGTAAAATGCGGCATGTACAAATCAAGGTTATCCCTGTTCTGGTTCTTTGTCCGCGAAGATGTCTTGCTGTCCAGCAGCCACCCATTGGGTCGAAGGAGCAGAAAGCTCCCTGAAAGATACCCTGAAGTTCGCGGCATTTCACAGGAAAACGTTGGAAAATGTATAGTACCCTCCCCTGAGGCTATATAACATCTCACAGGAAGCTCAAGAGGATCTTTCCTTGGGTCCTCAAACCTGGTGAATATGTCCCCTGCCGGCGTCCTTCTACGTCCCTGTTGAACCACAGCCCAAAAGACTCACTCGCAAAATCGCCCAAAACGGCGATGCATAAACCCCACTAAGCATCGGTGACCTTTTGGACAAGCTGGGTTTTCCTGGGAAGTGAATGCATCTATTCCCGTCTCAACTCCAGTGGGATCCATCTATTTCTGTCCCCAAACTCATCAAAAGATCAAAAGGGCAAATGAAATAAAGCCAATCTAAATCAGTGCCTATGTAAAACCTGAAAAGGACACCTATGCTAGCAAGGACGCCCCCGGCGGCATATTCTCTGAAAGCCCCCAAGCCTCACGACTCGCTCATTCCAAGCTCCCCTGGCCTCCGATTTGCTCTGTTGCGAGATGTTGCTGGGGGTGTCCGTACACCTCACGAAACCCAGAGCTTCAAGACGAGTCGCAAAGCTCGGCAGGAAAAATGAGAGGAACCCCCGCAAGTGTGGGCCCCACCATGTGGGTGGCAAAGGGTTTTTGGAGCCCCCCTTTTGTGGGTTTGAAGGCAAACCACCAGGAAAACCCAGCCAGTTTTGGGGGCCCAACCTGAAAAGAAACACACCCATGTCTTTTTCCTTGTGGTGCTTCTGACGACCCTGACAAAACGAACGCTATGAGGGGTTGACAATTTGTTGAGAACAAAAATGGGAAAAGAAAGGCCGCCACGGATCAACTAGGTGAACTCTAACATTTGCGATGCCGTAAGGATCCGCAGGGAAGAACCCTTCATGCGCTTTCAAGGTCGCGCACCGCGCGCGTTTGGCTGCGATGTCCTTTGCCTGAAACCTGGATGAGGTCCTGCCAGGGGTGGGGAAAATCAGACAAAGGGAAAGCCAAAAGATGAGTGGTTCAAGAGGACACCTGTTTCATGGGGAAGTCAGGAAGAAAAGGACCCGTTGGCCGGGACCCGCTGGTTGTGGAAGGAGGCATCAAAAATGGAACCACGCCATCCAAGGCGAAAGGTGCGATGGACGCGGAAACTTCGAATTCAAATTGTTGAGCTCTCTTTGGGAAAGAACACGTGGCCGCTTGTGGATTTCTTCTCTGCACAACCAAAACCAGGAGCTCTGCCATTTCACTGTCTCGCTTCTGCGTGCTTCGGGCAAAACGTGACCCGAAGGTTTCCCGCAGAAAAAAAGATGGACGAAGGTGAGTCCCCTACTCCAGACTGGACCATCTGGATGTGGCTTTTTTTTGGCGGCAGATCGGTTCGTCGGTTCCACTGCCCCCAAAAAGGATCAAATGTCTGGGGCTCACAAAAATGGCACCAAAATGGCACCTTGGTAAATGGAGCCAAAGACTAACACCTGCGTAACCCCAGCCACACCCAAATAACCATGCTTCAAGAATTAAGAAGGCGGATCTCCGCAGCTATTTCTGGCTGGGATTCTCCCTTACCCTCCAATTGCCCGGGTTTTGAGCAAGTGGCTCAAATGGGAAAGTCGAGGCTAAAACCGACGGTAGCTGGAGCCTGTGAAAGCCAGTGTTCAGAGACTGAAAACCAAACACCCTACGGTAGAAACCCTTTTTACATAGGTTGAGAAAAACCTGAGTTGGCTATGGGTAGAAACCCTTTTTACATAGGGTTCCACTAGAAGCCCCTGGCTCGGAGCAACTCTTTCCACACCTCGCTCCCGCTCTGGCCGCTTAGCGCCCCGCCGAAGCACCTGCGGAGATCCAAGCTGCTTGAGAAGTGGGGAGGTAGGGGTGGACTGGACGAAATCCATGCCTGGCAGCTGGTGGGTTGACCCCAGACGAATACCCTGTTGATGAATATGGGGGTTGTCCCTGGCTTTTGTCACTTTTCTTTTGGAGGGGAACACGCCCATATTAATAGACAGGGGTTTATTAATCCGGGGTCCAGTTTAGGTGGTTGACCCCAGGTTTGAAAGGGTGTCCTCCATTCCAGCTGCTGCAGGAGTTTGTCCAACCATCCCTTCCAACCGTTTCCGGACACGACCGAGAGCCAAGAGATCTGGCCAATGGGAGCCCACAGATCTGGGCTTCAACTTGCATCTACGCCCTACTGTGAACATGCGCCTATCTGAATTCAGTGCAACCAACATTAGTCCCTGAAGCATTGCCATGATTCCCTAGCCCGGAAGATCACAAGCAAGGAAGACCAAAACTTGGGAGACGTGCAGCTCTCACCATAGCCGAGAGATGCAAAGGAAAGCAACTCTGAACGGCTCACTACTTTGACTCAAGCTCGCTTGCTCACGGTTTCCGCAATTGGGGCTCTGCACCTTCCAAACCCCCCATTTCAACATGGTCGATATCTTCACGGGCAAAATCCCCCCAAAAAGGGAAAGGAAGGAAACCGGTCTGGCGGCAAAAGTTTCTCCAGAAAAAGGCTACACAGGGCAAGAGCATAGAGGACTTCATATCAGCGCAGAGAGAGACAGAGACAGACAGACAGACAGACGGACGGACGGACGGACGGACGGACGGACAGACAGACAGACAGACAGAGAGAGAGAGAGGGAGAGAGGGAGAGAGGGAGAGAGGGAGAGAGGGAGAGAGGCAGAGAGGGAGAGAGGGAGAGAGGGAGAGAGGGAGAGAGACAGACAGACAGAGACAGACAGACAGACAGAGACAGACAGACAGCCAGACAGAGAGGGAGAGAGGGAGAGAGGGCGAGGGAGAGCCGTCGCGAAGACAACTCGATGTCACAGAGGTACACAGTTAGCAACAGGTAGCCAACACATGCAGCGCAAGCTTCTCTGCCGATGTGCTAACTGCTAGGTAAACCAAGAGCAAGCTTCACCGCGCTGGGCTGTCCGTTTTCAGATCCCCTGCAAGTGGAAGGCTCAACCGAAAAGCTAACTGAAAAGCTAACAGCTCGAAGCTATCCGTTTTCAGATCCTAGTGGAAACTACCTCGAAGCCAACTGAAAAGCTAGCAGCCAGAACCGCACGGCTGGTTGAACCACCAAGCACCCCGGAGCCTGGATCCAAATACGAGAGCCAACATGGCTTGTCCTTTTGCGAGAGAGTCGTTCTTTGGGGTTGTTTTACCGGGGAAACTGGTTGTTTTACAGGGAAACTGAAAGGAAACTGGTTGTTTTGCAGGGAAGCTGAGAGGAAACTGGTTCTTTTACCGGGGAAACCACAAGGAAACCCACTAAAAGGTCCCCTGGTTTTTAGCAACACCCAAATTTTGACTGGGAGCGCAAACCGGCTTTCGTCGGGCGAGCTCGCACGCCCACCTCGTTGCCTGTCAGGGCAAAGTCCAGCATCTCCTGGTATCTCGATTCCAGAAACGGGCCCCACCTACTGCAAGTGGCTAACAAGGGAAGCCCAAAGGAAAGCCCTGCTTTGGTTCACTCATAGGTGTCCTTTTGGTAAAGTAGATGGCCCTGGTAATGGAATAAAGCCAACCTAAACCAGTGCTTCAAACCAAAACAACCCAAAACGGACATTTATGGGTTCACTTGTGTTTCACAGGGATGTGTTTCCCTGTGGCTTCCGGAACCCGTGCCGTTGGCTGAATTCATTGCAAGTTCCCTGGGTGGGCACCCCTGCCCAAGGACCGACAACAATGCTTCACGGGAATACTTCGGATGCCCTAAACATGCAGCAAGTAAGGGGAACAAGGGAAGGCTTGTAATTCACCGCAGTCGAACCCTGGTGGTATGAGGTTGGCTCACTTGCAATATATGTCTAGTGAACCCATGGATGACTCCCGGTCTCACTAAGGAGGGGGAGTGGCTATCAGCCATGGCTCTGTGCAACCAGTGGCCCTGGCCAGGCCTATGCATCCCCTAGTTGCAGACCTTGCCTAGTCCTACACATGTTGGAAGCAAAGTTTGTGCTGGGAGATATGTATGCTGGAACGAGGAAGCCCTTTTTGAGGGTTGAAACCCCTGGTTGTTTGCAGGCAACTCACTGAAAACAAGAAGGGATTTCAAGTGCCACTTCACAGGCTTCTTCAAATGGACAAGCTACAGCAGGAAACCCCAACAAAGCCCTGTGAAAGTCATACGAGCCACAGCCGCCATCCTGGGCAAATCAGTGAGGCTTCCCGAAAAAATTCGGGGGGGGGGGTGCGCGACGCCCCTTGTCCTGAAACCCAGCTTGATAGACTACGCAACCAAATGATCGAGCATCCTGTGTGACAGGCCGATAGTTCGGCCGGAGCCCCCATAGCTTCGCGCCTACTTCGCACGGTTTAGAGAATTCGTTTTCCCAAAGGAGCACCAACTTCAGGTCAATAGTGGGTGCCAGTAGAAATTCGATCTTGATTTGTGGGGAGCACGTTACGTTGAGCCTTGGGGTGCCTGCCCGCTGATCCGCGAGAATTCCCCGACGAGTTTGGCCCATCCCGGCTAAAATGCCGAACACTGATCAACACGCTCTCTTGAGAGGGGTCCCGTCCATCTTTGGTGAATCCTTTCGTCCAAGGGGACCCCTCAGAACTTCCATTTGGTTAAGCCCCCTGGGAAAAATAAGACAAATATTTCCAGTAGTGTATTCATTCCAGCAAATGGAAGATAATAAGTGGGCTGTCCTCATCCCCCGCTCAACGTTTAACTTTTAGTAGGTTAAATGGAAATCCCCACTAAACACTAAAACACCAAAAAGCTAAGGAACCGGATGGCTGGCATAAGTGGGGGTTGATCAAACAGGGGTCAGAAACTACCTCCCCCAATACGAAAAGCCGTCCTGGGCGAGGAGCTCTGCGTTCTCGGCGGCCTGACAATGAAAAGCAGGCCACCGTGCTCCCGTTTCTGTCGGAAACGGTTTGGATGTGGCGGTTTTCTGTGGATCCAACCCGCTAGGAAAGAAAAACTAGAGTATTAAAAGAGTACCAGGTAAGCCGGCGAAGCCAGGGACGGAAGTTTCGAAAAAAATATTTGTCAACTATAGGATCTCTTTTGATTGACTTTTCTTCTCTTCTCTTTTCTTCTTTCTTCCTCCGTCTTGCTTCTTGCTTCTTTCTTCCTTTTTCCTTCTTCCTTCTTCTTCTTTCCTCTTTCCTCTTCCTCTTTTCTTCTTTCTTCTTTCTTCTGTTTCTCTTTGTTCTTTCTTCTTCTTTCCTTTCTTCTCTTTTCTCTTCTCTTCTCTCTTCTCCTCTCTCTTTTCCTTTCTTCTATTCTCTATTCTTTTATTTTCTTCTCTTCTTTTCTCTCTTTTCTATTCTTCTCTTTTCTTCTCTTGTCTTCGCTTCTCTCTTCGCCTCTCTTCTCTCTTCTCTTCTCTTCTCCCTTCTTTCTTCTCTTCTCTTCTCTTCTCATATCTTCTCTTCTCTTCTCTTATCTCTTCTTTCTTCTTTGTTCTTTCTTCTCATCTCTTCTCTTCTCTTCTCTTCTCCTATCTCTTCTTTCTTCTTTCTTCTTTCTTCTCGTCTCTTCTCTTCTCTTCTCTTCTCTTGTCTTTTCTTCTCTTCTCTTTTCTCTTCTGCTGTGCTACTTTCGTATTTAAAAGTTGCGATTTTCGAGCCGTAGCTGCGAAAGTCCCAAAGTTTTGCCCCTGCCAGCAAATCTGCACCGTCTGCACCCCCGAGCGCCTGCCAGCTCATCTGCACGGCTGCGAAAGTGCTGCCCCTACCACGAAATCTGCACTTCAGGGTACCAAGGTGCTGCGCCTGCCATGAAATTTGAACCTCCGAAATTGTCTCCGCGAGCGTGCCATTGGTGAACTCTGCGAGACCGTGGCGAACCCGTGGCGAACCCGTGCGCAAAACAGAGGTACCCTTCGCGTTGTTCATGCGCGCTGCGAACTACACTTTTTGTATTACGGAAGTTTTCTAACTAAACTTCTTTTGACTAAAAACGGACCCGCAGGGGGCAGAACTGGTGAAATCGACAACAAGCGCCTCCAAACCGTTTTCTAGACATTCAACCCTTCGGAGACCAAACCAAAAAAATGGGCTGAATAACTAGGCATGGGAAAAACCCACGGGAACCCTTGGGTTTTTGGCCGTCTAGTCTAGGCAACTGGGATGCCAAGTTCAAAAAAGGCGATCCAAAAATCAGCCTTCCTGAATGGACTGGATACCTCAGGTCAAAGAAAACTTCAGAGACCCCACTGGCTATCAGGAAGATAGACAGTTTGCAAACCCTTGGCTCTGTGGACATACAAAGGGACGACGTCTCGCTGGCTTCTTGGAAGAAATTCGGCCGCACTTGACCTTCCCTTCTTGTTTAGCCATCACCCCATATGGGTCTGTCCTTTTGAAGGATCTCCCTCTTTTCGTGGTGTTCAAGGGAAATTGAACATGACCAACTAGTCTTCTTTCTTTCATTTTTTTTTGGGGGGGCCCTCCGAAAAAAAGACACACCCATATGCCACGTTGCCATTCCCACAGGAATGGATGTCCAATCCATCGCCTCTTCCGCCGCTCGAGCCGGCTGCGCGACCTCACGCGGAGCCCACTTCACCATTTTTTTTGGGCGGGGAGGTGTCCTCTCTTTTTTTTTGTGCGGAAGCCCCAAAAGGGTGGTGGTTTTCATGAGTTGGGAAACCAAGAGATCCTCCCAGGTCCTACAGTAGGGAGGGTAGAAAAAGGGCACCCACTTTTTGTCTGTAGTCGATTTTAGCAGGGGAACCCTCCCCCAAAAGGGAGAAAGGGCACTACAGGGGGGGCCAAGAAAGGATTCGTCCCTCACATCGGCGAACTTCCGAGCGCCCTTTCTCCCACACTGCCCAGTGCTTTCCCACGGGCCCCGCAACACCCCCACTTCCCTGCCACACTGCCTCTGCCAGAGCCAAAGCGTCGGCCAGCGACTTCTGCAGTGTGAGCCTCAGCCCGACGCATGACACCGCATGACACCGCATCATGCAGCATGCTGTGTGGTTGCCATGCACAAAGCATGGAACTTCCGTGCAAGCCAAGCTGCTGTTCCAAACCTTAGATGTTCAAAGCTTTGCTCGGCCCGCAGGCTGCTTGCCCTGAATTGTTTGCGCTGCAGGCAAACGTGCCTTTCTTGCCTCCGTTCTGAAACGAACACTACAAGTACCCACACTCACCTTCATGCCATCAGAAAGAAGTACAAGCAAAACATGATCTCAAACAAATAGGAGTCCTGACACTCTAGCCATCTCGCGATCAAGTGGACAAGGCACGCTGGTCATCTTCCTCCAGAGCCAACTCAGGTGATACGGTTGCCGCCTCTGACACCGTGCGAGAGGGAGGTTTGTCCAGATTCTCCCGCAGTGCATCAACCTCCGGTGCAACAATTTCTCTACTACTCCCACGAGGTTGCTACTCGTTTCTTGCAACCTGCCTCAGCTTGCGAAGCTGCAACGCTCACCTGCACGCAGCGAGGAGAAAAACAAGGTTTTTGGTCTAGGCAGGGGCAGTCACTTGCTACAACTTCACCAACTTCGTCGGCCATCAAGGCAACGTCCAGTGTTGATGCAACGCGCTCAGCCTCTGTCGGCGTGAAGACGGTGGAGCCGTTACGCACTACCTGGCCATCAGTCCCAAGCAGACCAAATCTGTGCACATGTTGCAAAATGTCGTAGGCACGCCTGTCTGTGTGTTTGTGTGCAGTGCAACTGGCAGAATCAACGTGCTGACAAATCCGTCCTGCCTCATTAGCATCCAACTCGACATTCTTGACCGCAGTGTCCAGCAATTCCTGGGCATGCTGCTTGTCTGCGCAGGCCTCTCTGAACAACATGCAGCCCACAGCGCATGACATGAGAACAAAGCGGAACTAATATCATCCTAGACTCGTGAGCCAGCGTCTCTCCCACATCCGGCGTCACTATGTCCCGTGATGCCGGTTGCTGCGAAGCGATCTCCCGTTGCACAGTCTCCTTCTCTGTCACCTGAGGCAAGCTACCACAACCACAGCCTCGTCCCTCAGACCCCGTTTCCCTTCAACCCCCAACGCGCTGCTCCACGTCTTCAACTGTTATCTCGATTGCCCTTTTTGCCTTTGCCGCCATTACCCCCCCGTTCTTTCCAGACCCCCATTGGCACCTCGCCCCACTTCCCTGCCACACTGCCTCTGCCAGAGCCAAAGCGTCGGCCAGCGACTTCTGCAGTGTGAGCCTCAGCCCGACGCATGACACCGCATAATGCCGCACGATGTGTGGTTGCCATGCACAAAGCATGCATGGAACTTCCGTGCAAGCCCAGCTGCTGTTCCAAACCTTAGATGCCCAAAGCTTCACTAGGGGCCCCCGACTGCTCGCCCCGCCTTGCCCAGATTTACAGTGGTTTCACTGGATTGTTTGCGCATACAGGCAACCGTGACTGTATCGCCTCCGTTGTGAAACGAACCCGACAAGTATCAATCCTCATCTTTGTGCAATCAAAAAGAGTTAGAAGGGAGTCCTGACACTCTAGCAACTCGCGATCAAGTGGACAAGGCACGCTGGTCATCTTCCTCCAGAGCCAACTCCGGTGACACGGTTGCTGCCTCTGACACCGGGCGAGAGGGAGGTTTGTCCAGATTCTCCCGCAGTGCATCAACCTCCGCAGCGCAGAAAACGTCACTACCACTGCCGCAACTTTACTACTGGTTGCAAGCACCCTGTCCACCCTCCAACCTGCCTCAGCTTGCGAAGCTGCAACGCTCACCTGCACAGGAGAAAAACAAGGTTTCGGTCTAGGCAGGGGCACTCATGCGCTAAGACTTCGCCGATTTCTTCAGCCATAAAGGCAACTTCCAGTCTTGATGCAACGCGCTCGGCCTCTGTCGGCGTGAGGACGGCGGAGCCGTTACGCACTGCCTGGCCACCAAAAGCCATCATTCTCTATAAGTCTCCATCCAAATGCGCATATGTTGCAAACTGTCGTAGGAAGCTGAGCCTCATCCAACTCGACATTCTTGACCGCTGTGTCCAGCAATTCCTGGGCATGCTGCTTGTCTGCGCTGGCCTCTCTGACCAACATGCAGCCCACGTCGCATGACATGAAAACAAAGTGGAACTAATATCATCCTAGACTCGTGAGCCAGAATCTCTCCCGCGTCTGGCGTCACTACGTCCCGTGATGCCGCTTCCCGCGAAGCGATCTCCCGTTGCACAGTCTGCCTCTCTGTCACCTGAGTCAAGCCCCGCTCCAGAGCCAACTCCGGTGACACGGTTGCTGCCTCTGACACCGGGCGAGACGGAGGTTTGTCCAGGTTCTCCCGCAGCGCATCAACCTCTGCAGCGCAGAAAATGTGGCTACCACTCCCGCAACTTTACCACTGGTTTCAAGCACCCTTTCCCCCATCACACCTGCCTCAGCTTGCGAAGCTGCAACGCTTACCTGCACTGCAGCGAGGAGAAAAACAAGGTTTCAGTCTAGGCAGGGGCACTCATGCGCTAAGACTTCGCCGATTTCTTCAGGCCATACATGGCAACTTCCAGTGTTGATGCAGCGCACTCGGCCTCTGTCGGCGTAAGGACGGCGGAGCCGTTACGCGCTGCCTGGCCATGAGAAGCCATTCTCCATAAGTCTCCATCCAAATGAAAACATGTTGCAAAATGTCGCACGCCCTGTGTGGTGTGTGTGTGTGTGCAGTTGCAACCGTTGCAGAATCAGCATCCTGACAAATTTGTCTTGCCTGGTTGACATCCAACTCGATGTTCTTGACCGCTGCGTCCAGCAATTCCTGGGCACACTGCTTGTCTGCGCTGTCCTCTCTGACCAACATGCAGCCCACGTCGCATGACATGAAAACAAAGTGGAACTACTATCATCCTAGACTCGTGAGCCAGAATCTCTCCCGTGTCTGGCGTCACTACGTCCCGCGATGCCGTTTCCCGCGAAGCGATCTCCCGTTGCACAGTCTGCTTCTCTGTCACCTGAGTCAAGCTACCGCAGGCACGGCCCCCCCGTCCTGGTCTCCACGTCTTCAACCGTCAAACATCTTTCATTCGCCGCTCCTTCTCGCTTCCCGCTCTTCCTGCCCTGATTGCCCTTTTGGCCTTTGCCGCCATTACCCCCCCGTTCTTTCCAGACCCCCATTGACACCTCGCCCCACTTCCCTGCCACGCTGCCTCTGCCAGAGCCAAAGCGTCAGCCAGTGACTTCTGCAGTGTGAGCCTCAGCCCGACGCATGACACCGCATAATGCCGCACGATGTGTGGTTGCCATGCACAAAGCATGCATGGAACTTCCGTGCAAGCCCAGCTGCTGTTCCAAACCTTAGATGTCCAAAGCTTCACTAGGGGCCCCAGACTGCTCGCCCCGCCTTGCCCAGATTTACAGTGGTTTCACTGGATTGTTTGCGCATACAGGCAACCGTGACTGTATCGCCTCCGTTGTGAAACGAACCCAACATGTACAAACCTCATCTTCGTGCAATCAAACATAGTTAGAAGGGAGTCCTGACACTCTAGCAACTCGCGATCAAGTGGACAAGGCACGCTGGTCATCTTCCTCCAGAGCCAACTCCGGTGACACGGTTGCTGCCTCTGACACCGGGCGAGAGGGAGGTTTGTCCAGATTCTCCCGCAGTGCATCAACCTCCACAGCGCAGAAAACGTCACTACCACTGCCGCAACTTTACTACTGGTTGCAAGCACCCTGTCCACCCTCCAACCTGCCTCAGCTTGCGAAGCTGCAACGCTCACCTGCACAGGAGAAAAACAAGGTTTCGGTCTAGGCAGGGGCACTCATGCGCTAAGAATTCACCGATTTCTTCAGCCATAAAGTCAACTTCCAGTGTTGTTGCAGCGCGCTCGGCCTCTGTCGGCGTGAGGACGGCGGAGCCGTTACGCGCTACCTGGCCATCAGAAGCCATCATTTTCTATAAGTCTCCATCCAAATGTGCATATGTTGCAAACTGTCGTAGGCAGCTGAGCCTCATTAGCATCCAACTCGACATTCTTGACCGCTGTGTCCAGCAATTCCTGGGCATGCTGCTTGTCTGCGCTGGCCTCTCTGAACAACATGCAGCCCACGTCGCATGACATGAAAACAAAGTGGAACTAATATCATCCTAGACTCGTGAGCCAGAATCTCTCCCGCGTCTGGCGTCACTACGTCCCGCGATGCCGTTTCCCGCGAAGCGATCTCCCGTTGCACAGTCTGCTTCTCTGTCACCTGAGTCAAGCTACCGCAGGCACGGCCCCCCCGTCCTGGTCTCCACGTCTTCAACCGTCAAACATCTTTCATTCGCCGCTCCTTCTCGCTTCCCGCTCTTCCTGCCCTGATTGCCCTTTTGGCCTTTGCCGCCACAACCCCCCTGTTCTTTCCAGACCCCCTTTGACACCTCGCCCCACTTCCCTGCCACACTGCCTCTGCCAGAGCCAAAGCGTCAGCCAGCGACTTCTGCAGTGTGAGCCTCAGCCCGACGCATGACACCGCATAATACCACATCATGCAGCATACTGTGTGGTTGCCATGCACAAAGCATGGAACTTCCGTGCAAGCCAAGCTGCTGTTCCAAACCTTAGATGTCCAAAGCTTCACTAGGGGCCCCAGACTGCTCGCCCCGCCTTGCCCAGATTTACAGTGGTTTCACTGGATTCTTTGCGCATACAGGCAACCGTGACTGCATCGCCTCCGTTATGAAACGAACCGCAATCACAAAGAACTAGAAGAGAGTCTTGACACTCTAGCCGTCTCGCGATCAAGTGGACAAGGCACGCTGGTCATCTTCCTCCAGAGCCAACTCCGGTGATACGGTTGCCGCCTCTGACACCGGGCGCGAGGGAGGTTTGTCCTGGTTCTCCCGCAGTGCATCAACCTTCGACGCAGCACAAAAAATGTCGCTACCACTCCCGCAACTTTACTGGTTTCAAGCACCGTTTATTCCTCCAACCTGCCTCAGCTTGCGAAGCTGCAACGCTGGCCTGCACTAAAGCGAGA
>CAUJNA010001224.1:2174142-2347959 GCA_963377175.1 Effrenium voratum | reverse complement strand
CCGAACAAGTCCTGGGCACCCGTCAGCCGAGGCAGCTCGAATGATGCCCCAAACACAGGGGATGGCTGTCTGAAGGAAGTGGTCGTTTACATATAGCATTCATGACCAGATCACGGCGCAGGGATGAACTTATCTCCGAGAAACGTGAGCCAGTGCCTCTTCCATCTCTGGCGTCGACACGTCCCGCACAGCGGTCTCTCGCGAGGCAATCTCCCGCGGAATCTCGCTGTCTGCAACCTGGATCAAGCCATCACGACAGCAGTTTTAGGGCCCAATCGCTGTACCCTCGAACGAGCTCAGAAGCTCCCCGAGCTGCTCATCTTGTTCTATATCTGCCCACAGAAATTGCCCTCCCCACCTCCGCCAATGCCAAAGCGTCGGCCAGCGACTTTTGCAGCGTCAGCCTCAGGTCCCATGCGCTCCCCGCATCCGATTCTCTAGACGAGTCATGCGACAGACAGCGTCGAGGCATGGCGCAGAACAAGCTGCAGCCAAGCTGCTGCTCGACGCCTTAGATCTGCCAAAGTTTGGAGGGCATCTAACCACTGGCAACTAATCAAAGCACAGCAGGCGGAGGGCATGGGGGAGGTGGGGCTGTGAGGACTCTCCTCCATCTTCAAAGCCTCCATGCCGTAGCCCTAGTGACACAAACATCAAACAGTGTGCTAGACAAGGCACGTTGGTCGTCTTCTTCCAGCGCCAACTCCGGTGACACTGTTGGCGCATCTGAAGCTGGCCGCGAGGCCGGCTTGTCCGCGTTCTCTTCGAGAGCGTCTACCTCCAGCGCAAAAAAAGGCTGGCTTCAACAGTCCATAAGTCGGCGTGTATCAATCGAGCAGATTGCCGCATGGCTGGCTCCAGCAAGCTTCACAAACTGCAAGAGCACGAACGTAAACAAGCGAGAGTCCCCCCCTGCCTCAGCTTGTGAAGCTGCAACGCTCACCTGCGCAAGCAAACACTGAGGCTTTTTCACAAAACAAAAACAAAAACATATAGTCTTCATGCGTCACAGACTGTGACCAATCAAGCCGAATCATTTATCGCACTGGAGAAGGTGGACCGAAAGCTAGTTTGATTTGATGGCTCATTCCGGCTTAAAGCAATACTCCCAGCGGGATAAAAGGCACAAGGAGATCACTCCATCCGTTTCTTTTTGAGACTTCGGAACAGCAGAAACCTTGCTTGCTTGCTCACGCTGAAAGTCCGGCCCCATGTCCCCTGCAAAAAAGAAAGACATCACCACCAAAGGGGAACGATTCGTGAAAACGGCAACTGGAAATCTGTGAACCACGGCAAGGCTGGAAACTTCCCCCTTTCCAGGGAGTCTTTTCAAACGGGAATGGCCGGAGTGCGAAAAGTGGTGTTCAACCCCTCCAAATTTTGAAACACCCAGGCTGCTCAATTTGCTGAAAAAAATATTAATGCCAAAAAAGAATGACTAAAAATAGATCTAAAATCATTTATACTATTTTAAATTTCATTATGGAAAGTAGACCAATTTTGTTAAATCGAGCACCTACTTTACATAGATTAGGTACTCAAGCATTTAAACCAAAACTAGTATCCGGCCGAGCTACTTTATCACATCCTGTGGTTTGTTCAGCTTTTAATGCTGATTTTGATGGAGATCAAATGGCTGTTCATATTCCTCTAGCAGCCCCCCTGTCTGAGCTTGACTCTCCCTTTTGCTTCAAAGCAAAAAGCCTCCGTGGGCGTGAACACCGTGGAGATGCCGCGCGACACCTGCGCGAAGATCGTGTCTTGGCCATCTCAGCCCAGCCCCGGGTTCAACCCATCACAGCCAAAAGCCGTCTCAGAAACAGAAATCCACGTACTTTTTGACTACTGACCCAGTTGGCCTTGGGGTCAACCCATCTGGACACAGCCAAAAACTCGTCTCAGAAACAGAATTCCACTTTGTGACTACCCTAAACCCAGTTTGCCTTTTGCAAACATCAACCACGATTTAGTCTCTTGGGCTCAAAAAATGGGAGAACGGGCTGCGGACAAAGCTTCCCAGAAGGGTCCCGAAAAGGCGAAGCGGCCCGCGCTCCGCGCTCCGCTTGGGTTTCGAAGCAAGTGGGGGCACCAAAGAGCCAGAGTTCCTGGAACCCAATTGAAAGTTCCGGAAGGTCCCAAAGCTTCCAGAAGAACGGGGATGCTTTTTGCATTTGTTTTGGCGATTGACCTCCATTTCGGTTGACCAGAAGAACTGGGATTCCTCCGGAGGTCCCAAAATCTTCCAGAAGAACACCAGAGAGATGGAATTCCTTTAAACCCTCCAGAAAGCCATTGCCTCAAAACAAAGGCGCACTCACGTTTAACGCCTCGCGCGAGTCCAGCTCGGCATTCTGCACCGCCTCCTCCAGCAACTCCTAGGCCAAAGCAACTGGTGGGCTTCAGTCTTCGGGGGTCTTGGTTTTTTCTTGCGATCGGTGCGATAGGGAATATGAGTCGCCTTGAAGGAAATCGCCACTTGGCTGGTGCATAGGGTCATTCCCTCATTCCCTGGTTTATGATGATTCCCTTGTAACCAACAAACAATGGAAGGGAATGTGGTTGAATGAACCGTCTTGGGGTCCCCAACAGAAGGAAACCACCCGTTGGATGGTGTATAGGGTCATTCCAATTCTCATTTGCTGCCTATCGCACGAGCAAATTTGGCTTGGATCCACTTGCTTGTGAATGCTGAAACCAATTTGCCCCACCCAGAGCTGTACTCCAGCCAACCGAGCTCAAACATGCAACCACAAAATCCGGACTCAGACGCTTTTCATGGTTTGTAATGATTTGGCCATGGGTCAAAATCCAAATCGTACCCCCAGTGAACATCCCAATCCCCACTAAAATAGGTTCTCAAATGGGTGGTGAATTCACCTACCCCAAAATGGGATCCCATTGGTTTTGACCCGCAGCCATTTGGGGTTGTTACCCTTGGGCTTTTCCAAAAGGAAAGCCATCCGTTGCAGCGGGGTCTTTTTGCCGCCTGTGGAACAACGATCGACCCCGTAGTGAAGGATTCCTTTTTCGAGGTCGCCGATTTTCTCTCCACGGCCGCAAACAAAAACACGACCCCCCTGGTCCCTTCAGAAATTTGTGCGTCTCCGATTTGTTTTTCCCGACCCCATGTCTCTTTCGCCGAGGATCGTGAACCAGAACGTCTCCATCCGTCATGGCCTCAGCCTCAGCTTTGGGGGCGAAGCAGAGCTTTGGTTGGAGGGTCAGCAGTTGGCTGCGGGTCAAGAATGCGTTGGACGGTTTCGCGAAATCCAGACATCGCACCCAAGAAACCCGGGTTTATGATTTATTTGATTCCCCAACGCAAATACCGACGCACAATGGTTTCAACCATGGTTTCATTTAGTGGTGCGAAATGAATTTCGTCCATCCACAGCAGATACCCATTTGGGGAACCCTGGTAAAGGGAGAAACATGGATGAAAACCTGTCCTCTGGTAGCTCAAAATATGAGTCTTTGGCTGCCCTCCCACCAAACATGGAACCTGACATTTCGAGGTCCTGGCTTGGACCCTTTTCCTTTTGAGGTTCCGTGTTGATTGGCGGGAGGGTAAGCATTTACTGGGCAACCAAAAGGAAACTATTTTAGAGGACCGCTCTTCTGAGAACCCCCCATAATTCTTCATTAAAAGAAGGCGCCAGCCGCCAGCCATGCTTTTTTGCTGGGGAACGGGACAGGGCCAAGACAAACAGAAGGAAAGTACATCGACTTCCATGCCTGAAGACTTGAAAGCGAACCCCTGTACTTCATGTTACAACTTGCTGGTGCGATAGGCAGGGAATCAGAAATGGAATGACCCCTATAAACCATCCCTATGGTTTCCTAGGGAATTTGCAGGTTCATTCCCTCATTCCCGACTGAGAACCAGCAAGACAACCATACCTCACTTGAGTAGGTTTAGCACCTGAAAGGCGCGTCTAGTTCTGTCCGCCCACGACCCCCTAAGTCAAGACACCTCGAATCCGGAATGAGCTACTGCTTTGAAGAATAGGGTCCAACGCCCCAAACGTCCATCGCTTTGTCAAAACATATTCCTGACTGTAGATCCAACGGGGCCTCGGCGACATTTGACTCGTGTCTTCGTGCGCCCAAATGATTGGAACGCAGCTGTGCGGAGCGAAAACGCCGGCTCAAGTCACGACAAAAAGTCGCGCGAGCGGGCTGCTGTCTCCCCTTCCCCGCTCCCGCCTCTGCCAGAGCCAACGCGTCGGCCAGGGACTTCTGCAGTGAGAGCCTCAGAGCAACGCGCCACCACCCTGCATGCAAGTGGGGCGTACGGTGATTTGTTGTGACTCTAGATGCGTAGTACTGCTCCCCTGCGAAAAAAGTGTAACTTTCAGTAGTTTAATGGAAAACCCCATAGTTGGCAAAAAGTTAAAGCCCTAACATCCAAGCAAAATGCCCCAAAGGTAAGATGTGGCTTAAATGTGTCTTAAGGCGGCTATATGTAGCATTTGTTGGCGCAAGGTGTGGCGTGGTGACCGTGCTGATGTGGCATGGTGGCGGCCAGAGCTCAGCTTGGCAGTAGCTCGCCCAGCATCTGAATGCATCAAAGCTGCCCAGGAAGGCAGGAACTGCATACAGGGCTCCCTATATACATATACATACACACATATACGTCGTACGTACTTATGTATGTATGAATGAATGTGTGCGTGTATGGATGTATGAATGTGTGAATGAATGTTTATGTATGAATGTGTAAATGTATGAATGTTTATGTATGAATGTGTGAATGTATGACTGTATATGCATGTGTGTATGCATCTATGCATCTATGCATCTATGCATCTATACATCTATGCATCTATCTATCTATCTATCTGTCTGTCTGTCTATATATCTATCTATCTATGCATCTATGCATCTATTCATCTATGCATCTATGCATCTATGCATCTATGCATCTATCTATCTATCTATCGACCTATCTATCCATCCAGCCATCCATCCATCCATCCATCCATCCATCCATCCATCCATCCATCCATCCATCCATCCATCTATGCATGCATGCATGCATGCATGCATGTATGTATGTATGTATGTGTGTGTATGTGTGTATGTGTGTATGTGTGTATGTGTGTATGTGTGTATATATATATATATATATATCTATATTTATGTGTGTGTGTATATGTGTGTATGTGTGTGTGCATGCATGCATGCATGCATGTATGTGTGGTATGTATTTACATACGTGTGTGTATATGTGCATGTGTATGTGTATCTATGCATTACGTATATGTATGTGTACATATACATAATATGTTGGTTTATATTCCCCCTAAGCGCCGCCCGGCAAAAGACATCTCACAGAGAATTGGCAAAAGACATCGGGTCGGGATTTAATTTGGGAATTTGTTTTTTTTTAATTTTGGGTTTTTTTTTGTTCTCCGTCCTGGCTACTAAAATGCTGTAATTTACAGCATTTTCTCGCGAAATGTACGTATTTTACGCTAGTCCGTCAACATCATCAGCATCGTTTTCAACATCCCCCGCCTGTCCAGCCAACATCCCCAGCATCACCAGCAAATTGGCTTCCCGCATCTCATGGTAAAAGTGAGGATTCAAATACGGGCAAACTAATCCCTGTAAAACACCTAAAACGTGGCGGCAGCCCCCCCCATGATGATTGAAAAAGTGACGACGGCAGCCCCCTGATGATTGAAAAAGTCTAAAAAATTGCGGGGGGGTTGGGGGCGGCGGCAGCCCCCCCCATGATGATCGAAAAATTAAGGGCAAAGAATCTAAAAAGGAGCGGTCGCATGATGATCGAAAAAGTGATGATTCAATTAGGGGCAAAAAGTCCAACAAATAGCGGGGGGGTTGGGGGGGGGCGGCAGCCCCCCCATGATGATTGAAGAAGTGATGATGCAAAACGGGCCAACAAATATTTAAAAAAAAAGCAGCCGGGGGTCATCAGTTCCTCTGCGGCAAGGCCTCATGGTACAAGTGAGGATTCGAATACGGGCAAACTAATCCCTGTAAAACACTTAAAACGGGGGGGGGGGGCAATTCCTCCATGATGATTGAAAAAGTGATGGTTCAATCAGGGGCAAAAAGTCTAAAAAATTGCGGGGATCGAAAAATTAAGGGCAAAGAATCTAAAAAGGAGCGGTCGCATGATGATCGAAAAAGTGATGATTCAATTAGGGGCAAAAAGTCCAACAAATAGCGGGGGGGTTGGGGGGGGGCGGCAGCCCCCCCATGATGATTGAAGAAGTGATGATGCAAAACGGGCCAACAAATATTTAAAAAAAAAGCAGCCGGGGGTCATCAGTTCCTCTGCGGCAAGGCCTCATGGTACAAGTGAGGATTCGAATACGGGCAAACTAATCCCTGTAAAACACTTAAAACGGGGGGGGGGGCAATTCCCTCCATGATGAATGAACAAGTGATGAGGGGGCGGCAGCCCCCCCCATGATGCTCGAACAAGTGATGATTCAATCAGGGGCAAAAAGTCCAAAAAATGCGGGGGCCCCCCCATGATGATCGAACAATTAGGGGCAAAGAATCTAAAAAGTAGCGGTCGCATGATGATCGAAAAAAGTGATGATTCAATTAGGGGCAAAAAGTCCAAAAAATCGCGGGGGGTTGGGGGGGGCGGCAGCCCCCCCCATGATGATTGAAAAAGTGATGATTCAATTAGGGCCAAGAAAA
The DNA here is from genome assembly GCA_963377175.1 of Effrenium voratum. Lineage (NCBI taxonomy): Eukaryota > Dinophyceae > Suessiales > Symbiodiniaceae > Effrenium > Effrenium voratum. The sequence continues at coordinate 2,341,278 of CAUJNA010001224.1, read as the reverse complement.
TATTAAAAAAAAAAAGCAGCAGGGGGGTCATCAGTTCCTCTGCGGCAAGGCCTCATGGTACAAGTGAGGATTCAAATACGGGCAAACTAATCCCTGTAAAACGGCAGCCACCCCCCCCCATGATGATCGAACAAATAGGGGCAAAGAATCTAAAAAGTAGCTGTCGCATGATGATCGAAAAAGTGATGATTCAATTAGGCGTGCATTTTAATCGAAAGGGGGGTGGCGGGGGGCCCAGAGAGGAACTTGCGATGCTGATGATGCAGGAAGCCAAGGCCAAAAACCAACTGGGAAAGCATCAGGATGCGAAAAGCCAAAGCCAGAAAGCCGCCAAAAGCCAAAAAGCCAAAAAGCCAAAAAGCCACCTGCCACAGCGGAACTGGCAATGCAGAGGATGCGAACAGAGAGGAACTGTGAATGCAGATGATGCGAAATGAAAAGCCACAAAAGCCACAAAAACCCACGTAAAAGCCACAAAAGCCAAAAAGCCGAAAAGCCACCGACCCTGAAAAACAAAAATAATTCCTAAAAAAAACAAAAAAATCCTAAAAAAAATGGCCCTCCAAAGACATCTCGGCAACAGGTGATGTTGAAACCACTGAAAGCGGGCACATGGTGTGGGGCGAAAGCCCGGCGAACCAAATCCAAGCCAAGCTGCTGCTCCAGACCTTAGATGTGCGCAGCTGCAAACCTATGAGCCGTGATGTGAGTCACAATCCAAACCGTGATGCCCTTTGGTGGGCATTTCCATGTGAGTCACTTGCTCCAAACCGGTACTGAAATGCTCTACCCAGAACAGGTAAGGAACTAAGAAGGCGGAATTCCGCAGCGATTTATGGTTGGGATTGTCCCTTACCAACCTTCATCAACCCGGGATTTGATTGTGGCTCATGTGGATGTCATGAAACCTCATCTTCAAAGACGGCGAGCCCTATTGACCCAGGCATCAAACTGCCATACTGCCCTTACTGTGCTGACAAGGCACGCTGGTCGTCTTCCTCCAGCGCCAACTCCGGTGACACCGTTGGTGCCTCTGAAACTGGGCGTGATGGCGGCTCCGCGTTCTCTCGGAGAGCATCGACCTCCGGCGGCTTCTGTCACATGTGTGTGTGCAGGCATGTGCGTGCAAATATCATCTGGCAGCTTCCCTGTTCCGCAACTGAAGGAAAAGGATCCCACAATCCTATCCCGATCGAACTGACTTCACCGAACTCGGCGAGAAAAAAGCGAAAACTTTGTCCGAGGAGAAGGTCAGCCAGCTCCATCTCTGTCCAGAAGTCCTCGCCTCTGCTTGTGAAGCTGCGCTCACCTGCGCTGCATCATGTCACATGACTCACCTGGTGAATGGAAACCTCGAATCTTCATCCTTTGCTCGTTGGTTCTTGTGGGCGAATGGCCATCCCCTGCAATAAGTTTGCTCGTCCCTTACACCCAGGCAGCGCGTTGATCACCTGCGCTCGGCCTCGGGGGAGAGCACGTTGGAGCTGTCGCGCGCCGCCTTCGATCGCGCGTATCGCACGCATGCCGCGGTTGAGCGGAGCTGTGGTGAGCCGAAGTGCTGGTGAGCCGAAGTCCAAGTCACAACTCAATCCCTACTTGAAAAGAATATGGCCACAAAGCCAACCGAGGAACTACATGTTGGCCTTGGAGCTTCTATGCTAGCCCTCTCTTCAGGCCATAAGCGAAAAACTTCTTGGCTCCAGAAATCAAGCGGTATCCTGCCCCGACTGGGTTCCAACTGAGCCCTGCCAAACATTACACTGGTGTTGCTGGTTAGTGGGGGGTGAGACTGTCAGTCCCAAACTTGCTGGTGTTCAGCAAGGAACGAGAATTGGAATGACCCCTAAAAACTATCCCTGGACTCATTCCTACATTCCCTGCCAAAGTAAAGCACCCCTAAAAACCCTTGAACTGGTGGTTTCCTATATTCGGGGGGTTTCCTGGGGTTCATTCCCACCTTCCCTGCCAAAACTGTCATTTTTCTGGCCCCATGTTGAAAGCTCGGCTCCTCAAGCTCGATGTTGTGCACCGCTGTATCGAGCAGCTCCTGGGTTGAGCCAGAAGTGCCGTTGAGCCGATGTTTCGGAGACCTCTTTTCGGGCCGAGCAAAGGGTGAAATCGAGGTCTAAAAAATGCTTGGGGCGGGAAATATGGGAGTTGCTCCAAAGATGTGATCCACGGAAGGGTTTGCCATTGAAGTGAACTAAAGCAACTTGCCCTTGGAGTTTGGTCATCTTTTAAGAGCTCGGAGCAACGCGTAGAACTCTTGTACCATCCGAGAATCATGAGCCAGTGTGTCTTCCATCTCTGGCGTCGCCACGTCCCGCTGAGCGGTCTCTCGCGAGGCAAGGTCCCGCGGAGTAGTCTCCCTGTCGACCTCGGCCAAATATCTCCCCAGACCATCTTGCTCTACATCGGCCGAAACGGCCCAGCCCCCTCACACCCTTCCCCACCTCCGCCAATGCCAAAGCGTCGGCCAGCGACTTTTGCAGCGTCAGCCTCAGGTCTCATGCGCTCCCCGCATCCGATTCTCTAGACGAGTCATGCGACAAATGGCATCGAGGCATGGCGCAGAAGTCAAGCCAAGCTGCTGCTCCACTCCTTAGATCTGCCAAAGCTTGGTGCAGGAACCAGGAGGGCCCGCATAAAAGAGGAGGCTGTGGACCGCTGTGGATACGTGACAAAGGACTCTCATTCATCCTCACCTTCCTCGTGACATAGACATCAAACAGCCAGTGTCATAGTGCTCGAAACAAGGCACGCTGGTCGTCTTCCTCCAGCGCCAACTCGGGTGACACTGTTGGTGCCTCTGAAGCTGGGCCCGAGGGCGGCTTGTCCGCGTTCTCTTGGAGAGAGTCCACCTGTGGCACAAAGCGACCCAGGACCCAGGGCCACTGGGAGAACCAACGCCGAGATGGTGGTTCAGAAACCAATCGCTTCCCCAAACAAATGTGTAGGTGGATGACACCAAGGTTCTTGGATTTGGCAACCTGCCGTGAGATCAAACCGCTGGTAGGTCTGAAGGGGGATACCTCCAAGTTTTGAGGCTTCCCGACTTTGAAGCGACAAGGAGCTGGAAAATGCCCCCTCAAGGGGCGGGCCAAGCTACTTGCATCGACTCACACTGGATCTGCAGCTGCAGTGCCCCAGTCATGTAGGTGTCCACAAGCTGGCCCTGCTCAAATGTTTTGCGCTGATGTGAAATCTGAGTCCAAGTATCCGGTGATGGTTCCCTCAAGCAGAAAAAAGCTGCACTGCGCCAAATCTAAAGGGCTCGGTTCAAACCTACACACAATCGGTGGCTGCTCCTGGAAAAAAAAACAAGTCACAAGGAGTAGTGTGATGCTGTTCTGGCACATGCGAGCGTGAGCCACGACCAAAATATGCGGCAACCCTCAACAACATGGACAAATATGCGCTTGTCATTCTTCCGGGGCTACTCCTTTTCGGTGTTTCTAAAGCGAAACCAAAGGGAAAACCGTTGTTCCATTTTGGGGGGTCCAACCTAGAGAAAGACACACCCATGCGCGTCTTGTGTGCGTGTGTGTGCGTGTGTGTGTGTGTGTGTGTGGAGCCTTTGCAAGCTCTGTTTCGAACCCAAATTGACCATAGACTGGGTTGGTTCACCGAAGCCATGCGGATGTGTCTCGAAAGCGGGAAGGGAACCATGCCTTCGCGGTTTTCCGCTGGCCTCCCTGTTCAACTATCCCAAAAAAGGCGGACACCATGGTTGTCTGAAACCTTAGTATACGGCTGATGACCAGCCCTAGACGGATGCTTGGCCATAACAGACTTGCGTCCAGAGGCGAAATCTGGAGCGCCCCCCACCCCCAAACCAACGATCCGGAAATTTGTGAGTACCGGTGGGGTCCGGTGAAAACTGAAGCGGGACCCTTGTTAGATGCCGCAAAAAAACGGACGGCGGCCCGGCTGGTCCGGTGAATCTGCTTTAGATGGGCTCAGCTCGGGGTTCCCTCATTCCCTGAGAAGCAAGTAAGAGAATGAATGAGGCCTAAGCAAACTCCTTTTGGTTTCCCTAATGCCTGGGCCTGGTTGTTTCAACCTCTTTTGCCCCCCGAAAACTCTGCAAGCCCCCCCCCCCATCCCCCCCCCAAACCCCCACCCCAACCCCCACCCCCCCAACCACCCAACCACCTCCGTTGCCGTGAAGACGTTGGAGCCATAGCGCCGCTCGCTCGCCTCGAGCTCCTGCACCGCGGAGTCCAGCACCTCCTCGGCGACTGCGCGGGATTTGGGCGAGGGAATCATCCCATGGTTGGGGCCCCCCCAGCATAGGATCCGGGCGATTTTATCGACCATAGCATGATTCAAGGGGGCCATACTGGCCCCTCTTTCCGAGGGAACCGGTCGGTTGATCTTTCGGCTAGGTCCTCCAGATTTGAGAGGTTAGAAGAAGTGTACCCGATCTTTTTCTGCAATCTATTTTAGTAGGTGAACCCTCCCAACCGGGAAAAAAAAAGGGTGAAAGGACACTACTGGGGGACCTAGTAGGATTCGGCCGATTTTGGCGACTAAGGCCTATTAGGGGCTAATAGGGTTCCTTTTTCTGGGGGGGTCCCCTCTTTGTGCCCCTGACAATCATGGAAAAATCAAAACGAGACGCAAATTTAGCAAACCACTCACTGGGTTCACTCAGTCCAGAGAGCACAAGTGTGTCAGATAATTGCTTGCTTGGCTTTGTATTTTTGCTTGCTGCAGCAGTTTACCCTTTTTACGAAGCAACCTAGGAGTCTGCCTTCATGATCTGCGTCAGCGAAAAAAGACAAAAGCACGGCGGCATGAGGTTCCCTCGCTAACCAACAAACCAGACGTCCATTTTTTGTCTTTCTTGGCGGCTTCCTTTCTGGAACCAACCAAACAGGGTGCGGTTGGAAATATTGTCAGGCAATGGTTTGCACTGACCAAGTCCGGGAACCTTTTCTGAACCAAAGAGGCTCTACTGCGGATGGACGAAATCCTGCACCACTTAAGAAACCATAGGAAACCATTGTTTGTTGGCATCTACAAGGGAATCGAATCATTCGAGGGTTTCTTCAGTGGTGCGAAAAGGATTTCGTCCATCCACGGTATTTCAACCAATGACTTACACTCTTCAGGCTCCTCTTTGGCTGCCAAAGTTGATTCTTAGGGCCCATGTCTCATTTTGTCTGAGCATCTTGAGCCAGCTTCTCTCCCACATCTGGCTGTTCAGCAGTCTCGGCCTCTGCAACCTCAGAAGAATCGGAAGACATGGGCGAAAGTGCTTGAACAGAGTATGTACATATATATATATATATATATACAATAAACTGGGCTGTCCTCAGATCTGCCAAAAAGTTTGACTTTTACGGTAGTGGGTTAAACAAATGGAACCCCCACCTAAAAACCAGCCATTCTGAACCTAAGGAACCGGATGGCGGGAACCGCAGAGAAAAAAAACTCGCCAATCAAGACTCAAAACTCGAGGATGTGTGACATGAACCACGGATCGGATCCAGCCGTTAGTTTTTCCTGGTGGGTTTCCTGTGCCGCCAAAAGTTGTGGTCCCCTGGAAACATACGCACACAAATGAGGCGAGGAATTCTAGGAACGCCATGTTCTTGAGCAAACAAGCCCCACAATGATGAGCTGGAGCACTTTAAGAGGGACCTGAAAATTTAAATTGGGCCTGGAAAGCCGAAACTGCCATCCCCCCTTTGGCGTCTTTGATAGAAGAAAGAAAACATGGAAGTCAACACCCCAAGGAGAGTCACAACCGCTGTTGGCAGAATCCCTCTCCCTAAAAATCGACAAATGGTGGGTAGGTGTGGCGGTTGTCCGTGGAAGGCTTTCAAAGAGACCAAAAGCACCACAAATTTCAGGTGCCCCACGTTTGAGGAACTAGCTTGCCTCTGAGACAAATCCACAAAAGGTGGGCCCCATTCCAACCCACATGGGACACTTAGCGTAACATATTGTGAGTAGGTATACCAACCATCGGGCCAATCCCACAGACCATCCAAGCATGATTCAGGAAACCATACTGGCCCGTCTATTGGAGGGAACCGGTTGGTTGATCTTTAGGGAAACAGAGTGAGGAACCAACTCCGAACAACATCCCCGCCTCCATTGCTAAAGCTTCCAGTAGCGACTTCTGCAGCGTGAGCCTCAGACAGATTGAGATATCCGCTTCATCATTGAGCTTGTTCTAATCCCAGGTGAGCTGGTTGAAAACTTTGTCCACAAAGCATGTGGGGTCGTGTTTCAAGTTGGAGTTAGTATCATTTTTGGGTGGCTTCAAAGGCGAACCAGAAGGGAATGATCCGTGTTGTGAGATCCACCATCTGAAGGCAATACGAAAGACTTCCTCCTGGATCAGCAAAGAAGCAAAAGCTCTTTGAACAGCATCATTTGTTTGGCTGGCAGTAAAGAGAAAGCCGGCAAATCCACCGTGAACAGAGAGAGGTTCACGGTCGCGCTCCTTTTGGTGAGGACTCACATAAACGTTCCCAACAGAGTAACAACCTGCGCGACTCCTGAAGGGACGCCGTGTTAAGGACCAAAATGAAACTGAAAGGACACTGTTTGTTGGGGTCATTTATGCAAGTATGTCCTGAACCCCCCCCCCCTGCGGTAGGGCTGGTATTCAAGGGAAGCAAAGGCAAACTAAACATACAAAGGAGTTAAAGGGGGGCTCCTTTTTTTAAGGACACACACATACGAAGCAAGTAACATGGAGCAAGTGCGTGTAAGGAACCCTGCAAATGCCTGCTCCTTGATTTGTTGCTTTGAAACACCGTCCAAAAGGGGTCAGTAGGGAGCAAGCTGAAAGACCTGCAGTATCGATACTCCTTCCAAATCTGGACTCGAGTTTCAAACCCATTCAAACCGAGATGTCATACAGTATCAACGTGATGGACTTGCTGGTTGAATTATTCAAAAATAAGTTGGCAGGGTCGCAATTTCCCATAAGTTCCTTAAATATCCAAAAGGGTGCCGTTTGTTTGAGCACCTCCTTGCCACTGGAACCTCAGATGTCAGAAGACAATTTGAGTTGGCACCACTTTTCTGCGCGAACTCTCTCGTCTTCCAAAGGTTCAACAACTGAGGGTTGAGTTTCTAAGGATCGCTTCGCCTTGGTTTACAGGAGGGAACAAAAGGCAAACCCATTTTTGAGGTCCCCCAAGTTTGACACATTCCCGGTCTCATCCGAGATGCTGCTCCATGGTACCTCAGGCATGCAAACCATGGAAAATGCCGGCTGAAGGTGGCTCTGCTCTAACTGGAGGAGTTTCAGGTTCCAACAGTAATTTCAGGAGAGCATGTGCCAAACTATCCAAGGGGGAATGAAAAACCAGCACGAGCCGCGAGGCTCTCTCTGCCTGCGATGCTCAGGAAAACCAATTCCCACTTGTCTTTCGGCAGCTGCATTGTTGTGCCTTTGGAAAGGTACCAGTCAGGCCTGCCCTCACTCCACCAGTTGGTGTTATCATTTGTTTCTCAGAAATACTAGGTGCAGAAATCACATTGATGTTCCCACGGATTTGGTAACTGGGGCAAAGCACAAGGCGGCAAGACCGAGCAATGATAGCTAACCTAGAATCTGGGCAGATTACCTGAAAAAAAAAGAAGCCCAAGCAAAGGCTAGCTGCACCTTCTTGCGAACCAGACTCCCAAAGAGCTCCCTTGACGGAAACAAGACAATCCACCAGCATCATCAGAATTACCAACACCAGCATCATCAACATCACCAGCATCATCAACATCATCAGCATCATCAACATCATCAGCATCATCAACCTCATCAGCATCAGCAACATCAGCAGCATCATCAGCATCACCCACTGCACGCGCATCACCAGCACTACTAGCATCACAAACATCACCCGCATCACCAGCATCATCAGCAGCAATTGAGCATCATCAGCATCACCACCAACCAAATGTTGAGCGACGTGCGCTCCCAAATAGTAAAAAGGCCGCGTGCTGCGCCAAAATGCGCAAAGCTGTGTCGCAATACGAGCAACACACACATGGGCCAAATTCTCTCCCCAACCCCTGATCACAACATGCGCCGTGGCACGCTCATCCTCTTCCCATGCCAGCTCTGGCGAGATCGTGGAGTCAGATCCACGGCGTGAGCGCGGCCGGTTCTCTCTTTCCTGGCCAAATCGAAGTCGCCATGCCCAACATGGAAGGGTCCTGGCATCATTTCTTTAGAATGGTCCATTTCCTTGGGATGGCCTGTTTTGGACCGTTTCAAAGCTCAATTGGACAAAGGAAACCAGTTGGAGCATGAAGGTACGTTTAGCCTTGCAATTTATGATTCCAACCTCCATTTACGCTAGGTGTTGATAACTGTGGACTATCTGGGGACTATGTTCACCAAAGCCCAGACAAAACAAATCATATGGAGTGCTCTCCTTGTCTTTGCACACCCAAATCTAAGATGAAGAAGGTGGAAGCTACAACCGTGTGTTCTTTGTCGAAGTTGTTTGTTTCTAACCAGTGTCCTGCCAGGCCTTCGCAGTTCAGCGAATTTCCCAGGTCCGCTCTGCGGACCACGAGACGTCCGGTGTGTCCCGAACCAGAGAACCACTAGCTGGTGAACTTGTTGTTGCCCAGCATGGTCTTCTCTCATAAAACTAGGGAATTGAACTGCATAAATCACTCGCCAAACAGAGTTGAGGGATCCACCGCTAAAGAACCTGCAGGGGTGGGCGTGTTTACCCCCCAAGAATTGACACACCACGCATTCCCCAACCATCGAGGGAAGCAAATGCTGGCACCCCGCAAGTTGGCTGAGCTTGATTCCTCGCTGGAACCAAAAATTGTCTCCCGCTTGACAGGCCCAACATGCTGCCTCATTGCAGCAGGTTAAGAAACAGGCCTTGCGCCTTGTGTTTGGGCCCTGCGTGGCTCTGCTGTTTGCCAACATCTGGCTCCGATGGTGCCACTCTTCTGCTTGTTTGTTTCTGTTTGTTTCTGTTTGTTTGCTTGCTTGTTTGCTTGTTTTCCAAGAAAAGGGCGAGCCCCTAAGCCTGGGGGGTCCAAGGCGACAAAACGAACCCTTGTCTGGGTTGTCCGTTTTCTGATCCCCAGTTGTGATTGGTTTGGGAACAGGACAAAAAAACCATTGGCTGGACCCCGAAAAGAAACAAGGAAGAAAGGAATTCGGCTTTCAGGGCACCTAGTCGCAAATGAAGGGACTGGTGCTTTAACTCTGGCACATATCGGCGTGCCTTCGTCTTTCCTTTTAGGGGACCCCACAAAACTCGGCTACTTTCTGCTGCCCTGCCAAAAGTTATCTTTTCGTGGTTTAGTTCGGAAAGCCTATGAGTTTGCAAAAAGTTGTTCAGTCCTACCATCCCTTGGCAAAATGCATCAAAGAAAAGCTCAAATTCACTTTCCTCGCATCTCCAGCCCTGCCTCATCGCATTGACCTCGATGCCACAGGATGCCCCCCCCCCCCCGCCTTTCTCCGATCCAATGGAGGGACCAAATCCATGTCACACCAGCTGGAATGGATGAGAAACTCCGGTAAAAGCTGCGAGAAACCACCTGAAGGGTGCGAGATTGATGTTGGCCTTCCACGGTACCTTTCTGACGGCCCTCTAGCTTCCGTCGAGTGCTTCCCTTCAAGTACTGGAACTCTGTGTTCATCCAAAGGGAAAAGCGGGTAAAAATAAACCCCTGGATCAGTTTTTCGGATGAGCAACGCCTTTCGGGTGGGAGTCAGAGTTGACCAAACTGCAAGGCACAAGTATCGTAGTGCCAGAGTTGGAACTATTGCTCATGCAAATCGTCCAACTCCTCCTTGCAGTGGGTACCTCCTTGCAGCTGAGCTGCGTGAGTCAGGACGCATACCATCTGAACCTCAGCAAGAGGTATCCTTTTTGGTTTGCTTGGAAACGGATGGCCCTGGTAGATTCATACTGTGATCAAAAGGTTCACATGATAGATCCCTGGCCAGAATACCAAACCATACTCTGAAATTAAAGAGACAAACGCATTCATACGATATCGAGTAGGGGGAGGAAACCAGAAACCAGAAACACTGCAAACACAAACCCAGGGGCCTAATAGGCCGAACACATCCACCAGAGGCCGAAACGAAAATGGCCACCAACACACCAATCCGGACACCCCATCAACCGTTACCGGTCGGTCAGGGGGCTGGACAGGTCACAGGGAGTTGGAGGAATTCCCAGGGGAACCTGAAGTGACCCAGGCCCATGTCACAAGCCTTTGCCTCGAATTTTCAAGATTCTGGTTTCTGCGCCGAGTATGGCTCAGTACTTCATCCATGCACAAAAACATGTGTCCCCCCAAGATAGCCCAACACCCTCTGAAGCTTTCAAGGCGCGGAGAAGCTCTGAGAAGGGCTGAGTCAGCGAGGTCAGCGCCTCTGGCACCTCCTACGAAGCAGAACCAAAGCCATCCGTGCGAACCGAAGGTCCCGAAGCCGGACCAAAGGTCATCTCTTTGGGGCGGCCGCCGGCGAAAAGCAGCTAACCCGCCCAAAACCGGAAGTCCGCAAAAACAGGGCCCAGGAACCTTCGTGAACAAGGTCGCATACCACACGCGCACGCTCCTTGAGAGGTTGCAGTATGAGAGCCCAAGAGACGTTACTTTCCAAAAACTGGTAAAACAGCTCAGTTCCAACTTGCTGAAAGAGCCAGATTGCCTTCAGCCGAGGTTGCTTTCAACCAAACACAAGGGGGAACCAAAAGGTCCTATCCGGCCGACACGCGCTGGGCAACTATGACCGGGAGTGATACTTTCACACCGCAGAACCTGCCCGGGCAGGAAATGTTGTTCAGTGACCTAGGATCAGCTTCCCTCGAATTGGTGGTTTGGATTGGAGGTTTGGTGGTTTGGTGGTTCAGGACAGTTTCCCATTTTCCCATTTAGCAAGAACGAGGGACGACGTTCAAATCCAAATCCAAATCACCAATTAGGGGCTACCTGATAGTATGTTTCGCCAGACATGGGGGTCCTGGTTGGATCATCTTCCTTTTTAAGGGACCCCAAACGTCAAGTTCCATGCTACCATGTCCTTGCAGACCTGGTAGCTCCCAAAGGCTCCCTCTTTCAAAGCAAGCTATACAGCTCCTCAATCCAACCAGCCAGGTGAAAAGGGCGAAAACAGGTGAAAACATGGGGGTCCTGGCTTGGATCATCTTCCTTCTTTCCGGGGCCGGGTTTTTGAACCTCAGGTACGTGAAACGGGATGCTCGGCTTCCAACAGCCCACTGGGTTTCAGCCGAACGCGGCCTCCTGCGACTTGACCTTCGAGGCATCCGTGACCCGACTCTCGGCCTGCGCGCGGCCAGTGACCGGGTGCCTGGGTGGCTCGTCCGTTTTTGGAGGGAACCCCACGTCTGGTGTGGCTTTCAAGGGAAACCAAGAAAAGAACCGAAGCCATTTGGGGGGGGGTCGCCAAAAGCCAACACACCCAGTTGTTCCTTCCAAATGGGCTTGTTCTGAAAAGGATCCTAAGAAGCAAGTGGTCAAATGGCTTTCCCAGCTCCGTGTTGGAACGGCTACCCATTGAAAAGGATATATGGCAGCAACACGAGCCCGGGACTCTGCCTCCCAAAGTTGTCCGCCTTTTGGGTCCCATTCAACTTCAGCCAACACGGCAACCCATTGGCACCCGGATGTGGTCAATCGTTTGCACGAGTTCTATCGCTCGCGTTGGGCGAAATGAGCTTAGCCATGAAGGTCCTCACTTCTGGATCTGTTTCAGGTTGGTGAACCATTGCCGTATTTTCGCTTGTGTGAAATGATTGCTTCACGCTGCGAGCGGGCACAGCCCTCAGACAGCAGGCAGAGAGAGAGAGAGAGAATTGAAGTATAGTAATGAGTGAAATATTCATAGATTGAAATGTATGACACGTTCATCATAAGTGCGTATTTGCGAACCCAACTTTCGAGCCACATTCTGCGAGTCAGGTTGACCTCCGCTCGCTTCTTGCTGCTCGCTGTTCTTTATTCTCGGGGGACTCAGATGTGTCTTTTTCAGGGGATCCCCCCAAAATGGAGGTTTTCCTTTTGGTTTCCCTTGAGAAGCGCCGAAACAGGGGTGCCCCAAAAAACTGACACGCAGTGGACCCGCAAATGGCAGCTCTTCATTTGGCTTTCCGAACACCAAACCCCAAGTTTGGGACAGCCACTTGGGTTCTGCAGTGCGGCTATTTGGCAAGACAGGACCCCCCAATGCCCTCCCCAAGAAAGGGATGTCTCTTTGAGGATTCCAAGGAAATCTCCCTGCAAGTGGCTCTTTGTCGGTAGATGGCCCAAAGGAATGAACATGAACAAGCAAAATAAACAAACAAAAACAAGACTGGGGCACATGAACAACACCCTGGGAGCACGCTCTTGGGACATTACAATGGCAACTGAAAGAACCAGTTGTTCTGGAAACTCAATCACGGGCGGCAATATTGTAGGGGGTGTCCTCCCTCCCTTCAAGAAAAAAGAAGAAATTGATCCTCCCAAAGGTGCTGGGTTGGTGGGAGGAGCTGTACGAATCCCAGGGGTGCCACACAGAAGCTTTGTGTTTTTTTCTGATTCAAAGGCAGCTCTCGGAATCATTGCGGCCGAATCACAATTCTTGGCTGGAACTAGCACCCCAGCAGAAAAATAGGTTTCTTGCCTGGTTCGTGGAAAACCCCGGGCACCCCAAAGCAGCAAAAAACAGCGAAAACTCGGGAGCAAATGTTCCGGGGAAGACTCGGTGTGTTTTTTTCGGTACGCGAACATGTGGTCCTTTTCTTGATCCCAGGTCCTCAGACACGCCCAAGGGGGCACCACAGTCCCGGGCGGGGAAAAGCTGCCGGCGCTTTTGGCTTTTGGCAAAGTAAAGGAGAAGAAGTTCTATGAAAGCAACGCCAGACTTCGGCAAGCCCGAGTGATCGAATATTCGGCCTCGGAGGCGTCGATCAGAGATGCATCCTGAGCAATACCGGAGCCGAGTTGAGTAGGTATCCTTGATACAAAAGACATAACAGCCATATGTGAATACCACACATGTACCTCTGGGTATGTGTCAAAATAGAGGGACCCGAAATACTTGCGGTTTTCCTGTTTGTTTTCTTTTGAACCAACCAAAAAGGGTTTCCTCAAACGAACACATATACAGATACAGATGTGCACAAATGAACACAGGTGGTCAGGCCCCCCATTATCCACTTCCAGCTTGCTCATTTGTTTGAAAAAACACTGTCTTGTGACATGGAGCGTCTGGCGGCCTGAGCATATGTATAGATAGGCAAATAGAGAAATACGCACAATTGCATATGGCATATACCAAATATTACACCAGCAGAGACCCCAAACAGTTGAGGGCTGACGGGCGAGCACAAACATGCCAACAGCTTGTGGCTTTCTGCGCTTCAACACGGATGAATCAAAATGATGCAGTCGTGAACCTGGCGCGCGTTGCGTTGCTGCACGTGTGTTGCTGGCATGCTTCGCGCTTCAGCACCGCGCCAGAACTGAGGTTGGGCAAGCGCGCGCGATGGCGGGCGAGCGCGCGCGCGTGAACGCAAGTGTGGCCGCGCAAGCACGCAGTCACATGGGCAGTTCAAACACACATGTCCAATTCAGACACACATGTGTGTACACGTGGAACACACATACGTATACGACTGAAACAGTATACATTCACCTGCGGCACACGCATAAATGTGTTGAGCTGGAAAACAAACATGTGCTTCTTGGAAAGCACACACACACATGTGCAAACGTGGAACGCACATATGTGTTCACTTACGACACGCTAATGCGTTCACGTGGAACACACATGTGTGTTCACTTGGAACACAATGAAACGCGTGTCCAATTCAGACACACATGTGTGTACACGTGGAACACACATGCGTTCACCTGGAACACAAAGACGCGCAATTAAAGCACACATGTGTGTACGCGTGGGACACACATATGTATACCACTGGAACACAAACATGTGTCCACCTGGAACACCGCGTGTGCGATTAAAGCACACATGTGTGTACATGTGGAACACACATATGCGCACACGTGAGCAAACATAAATGCTCACCTAAATCGCACACACATGCGCGCACCTCGAAAACAATCATGCGTTTTCTGGAGCGCATACATGTGCACACCTGGAGAGCAAATATGTCGTCAGATGCCAAAAAAAGTTCATCTAGCACATACTAATGTGTTCACGTGAAACACACATCTGTTCACCTGGAACACAAACACGTGTCCAATTGGAACACACATGTGCGTACACGTGGAACACACATATGTGCACACGTGAACACGCATATGTGCACACGTGAACACTCACATATATGTGCACCCGGAACACACACCCGTGTGCTCATCTGATAACAACCATGTGTTCTCCTGGAACACAAACACGTGTCCAATTGGAACACGCATGTGTGTACACGTGAACACACATATGTGTACACGTGGGAGACGCAAATGCGCACACGTGAACACACACACATGTGCACACGTGGAACACACACATGTGTACTGCACATGTGAACACACACATTTATGCGCGCGCGGAAAACACAGACACACACGAGTGTTCATCTGATAACAAACACGTGGTCTCCTGGAACACAACCGTGTGTCTAATTGGAACACAACCGTGTGTACACGTGAACACACATATGTGTACACGTGAACACACACATATTTATATATATATATATATGCGCACCCGGAACACACACACACACGTGCGTTCATCTGAAAACAAACATGTATTCACCTGAAACACAAACACGTGTCCAATTGGAACAAACATGTGTGGACACATGAACTCACAAATGTGTACATGTGGAACACACATATGTGTGCAAATGAACACACATACATGCGCACGCGGAGCAGACACACACACACACACACACACGCGTTCATCTGATAACAAACATGTGTCCTCCTGGAACACAAACACGTGTCCAGTTGGAACGCACATGTGTGCACGCGCGAACACACAATGTGTGCCGTGAACACACATACAAAAAAGTGCACGCGGAGCAGACACACACGCACGTGTTCATCTGATAACAAACATGTGTTCTCCTGGAACACAACCGTGTGTCTAATTGGAACACAGACGTGTGTACACGTGAACACACATATGTGTACACGTGAACACACACATATATACGCGCACCCGGAAACACACACACACACGAGTGTTCATCTGAAAACAAACATGTGTTCACCTGGAACACAAACACTGTCCATTGACACACATGTGTGTACACGTGAAACACATATTGTACACGTGGGGACGCAAAGCGCACAAACACACACATGTGCACACGTGCAACACACACATGGTACACACATTGAACACACACATTTATGCGCGCGCGGAAAACACAGACACACACGAGTGTTCATCTGATAACAAACACGTGTTCTCCTGGAACACAACCGTGTGTCTAATTGGAACACAGACGTGTGTACACGTGAACACACATATGTGTACACGTGAACACAGCACACGTGGAACACACACATGTGTACTGCACATGTGAACACACACATTTATGCGCGCGCGGAAAACACAGACACACACGAGTGTTCATCTGATAACAAACACGTGTTCTCCTGGAACACAACCGTGTGTCTAATTGGAACACAGACGTGTGTACACGTGAACACACATATGTGTACACGTGAACACACACACATATATATGCGCACCCGGAACACACACACACGTGCGTTCATCTGAAAACAAACATGTATTCACCTGAAACACAAACACGTGTCCAATTGGAACACACATGTGTGGACACGTGAACACACAAATGTGTGCACGTGGAACACACATATGTGTGCAAATGAACACACACACATGCGCATGCGGAGCAGACACACACACACACGTGTTCATCTGATAACAAACATGTGTCCTCCTGGAACACAAACACGTGTCCAGTTGGAACGCACATGTGCGCACGCGTGAACACACAATGTGTGCACGTGAACACACATACAAAAAAAGTGCACGCGGAGCAGACACACACGCACGTGTTCATCTGATAACAAACATGTGTTCTCCTGGAACACATACACGTGTCTGATAAGAACACACATGTGTGTACACGTGAACACACATATGTGTACACGTGCAACACGCATATGTGCGCACGTGAACGCACATATGTGTACATGTGGAACACACATATGTGCACACGCGAACACACACACACACATATATATATATATATATATGCGCGCCCGGAACACGCACACACACACATGCGTACACCTGGAACACATATGTGTGTATGTCTGGAAAGCACATTTCTGTTCACCTGCAACACACATATGTGTTCACCTGAGACAACGGGAGACAAATAAAGGGAGACAAAGGGAGACAAATCAATCCGTCCACCCACAGAGATGGGAGACAAATGAAGGGGAACCAAGGGAGACAAGTGAATCCGTCCGCCTGGAGAGCCGTGACAGACATCCAGGCTGGGAGACAAGGGGAGCCAAATGAAGGGAGACAAAGGGAGACAAGTGAAACTGTCCACCCAAAGAGCCGTGCCAGGCATCCAGGCTGGGAGACAACGGGGGACAAATGAAGGGAGACAAAGGGAGACAAGTGAATCTGTCCGCCTGGAGAGCCGTGCCAGACATCCAGGCTGGGAGACAACGGGAGACAAATGAAGGGAAACAAAGCCCAGAGAGCCGTGCCAGACAAATGAAGGGAGACAAAGGGAGACAAATGAACCCGTCCACCCAGAGAGCCGTGCCAGGCATCCAGGCTGGGAGGCAACGGGAGACAAATGAAGGGAGACAAAGCGTGACAAATGAACCCGTCCACCCAGAGAGCCGTGCCAGGCATCCAGGCTGGGAGACAACGGGAGACAAATGAAGGGAGACAAAGGGAGACAAATGAACCCCTCCACCCCAGAGAGCCGTGACAGGCGTCCAGGCTGGGAGACAACCGGGGCCAAATAAAGGGAGACAAAGGGAGACAAATGAATCCGTCAGGCAAATGGAGGGAGAGGGAGACAAATGAACCCGTCCGCCGGGAGAGCCGGGACAACCCCAGGTGCCAAGAGCACCACTGGGTATCTCAGCGTAAGGTTCGTTGAACATCCTCGAAGAATCGATAGAGGATTTAACTCCAGCGTGATTCACGTTTGTTTCACCGGGGGGTTAACAGAGCCTTCTCGTAGCTGAAGCCGCGCACCGCAGCGCACCGCTATCGTCAGCTCGGGACCGCAACTGATAACGAGGCACTGAACGAACAGACAGGGTGTAGCCAACGATAGACAAGGAAGACGACCCACCACGAGCCCAAGCGAAATCGAAGTCCAGATGAAGGGCAGACAGAGGAGGACCCTGTCCCCAACATCCACAAGACAAGGAATGACCGAAGCCAGGGCCAAAGCCGAAGGCAAACCAGACCCCGCCAAAAGGACAGAACCGCGGGAAGTGAAGGAAACCGCGGAGCGTGAGTGCCACACATCCAGGCTGGGAGACAACGGGAGACAAATGAATCCGTCCACCCAGAGAGCCGTGCCAGGCATCCAGGCTGGGAGACAACGGGAGACAAATAAAGGGAGACAAAGGGAAACAAATGAATCCGTCCACCCACAGAGATGGGAGACAAATGAAGGGGAACCAAGGGAGACAAGTGAATCCGTCCGCCTGGAGAGCCGTGACAGACCTCCAGGCTGGGAGACAACAGGAGCCAAATGAAGGGAGACAAAGGGAGAAAAGTGAATCTGTCCACCAAAAAAACAGTGCCAGGCATCCAGGCTGGGAGACAACGGGAGACAAATGAAGGGAAACAAAGGGGTGCCAGACATCCTGGGAGACAAAGGTAGACAAATGAACCCGTCCACCCAGAGAGCCGCGCCAGGCATCCAGGCTGGGAGACAACGGGAGACAAATGAAGGGAGACAAAGGGAGACAAATGAACCCGTCCACCCAGAGAGCCGTGCCAGGCATCCAGGCTGGGAGACAACGGGAGAAATCAAGGGAGACAAAGGGAGACAAATGAACCCGTCCACCCAGAGAGCCGTGCCAGGCATCCAGGCTGGGAGAGAACGGGAGACAAATGAAAGGGGACAAAGGGAGACACATGAACCCGTCCACCCAGAGAGCCGTGCCAGATCCAGGCTGGGAGACAACGGGCGACAAATGAAGGGAGACAAAGGGAGACAAGTGAATCTGTCCACCCAGGCATCCAGGCTGGGAGACAACGGGAGACAAATGAAGGGACAAAGGGAGACAAATGAACCCGAGCCGCGCCAGGCATCCCTGGATGCCTGGGAGACAAATGAAGGGAGACAAAGGGAGACAAATGAACCCGTCCACCCGTGCCAGGCATCCAGGCTGGGAGACAACGGGAGACAAATGACAAAGGGAGACAAATGAACCCGTCCACCCAGACTGGATCATCCAGGCTGGGAGACAACGGGAGACAAATGAAGGGAGACAAAGGGAGACAAGTGAACCCAGGGAGACAAACGAACGCGTCCACCCAGAGAGCCGTGCCAGGCATCCAGGCGGGGAGACAACGGGAGACAAATGAAGGGAGACACAGGGAGACAAATGAACCCGTCCACCCAGAGAGCTGTGCCAGGCATCCAGGCTAGGGCTTGGCAACAGGCGAGCCACCTTAAATGAATTTAGAACCCCTCACAGTAAACTGTTTGGGGAAAAACAGGTGACCGCCAGAGCAATGGTTGGTTTCTGCAACAAAGGTAAGCAGGCCAAATGCCGTTCAAAAAAATAAGGAGACACTTCAGTGCGAAAACAGTCTGCTGCCGCCCCAGCGTGCCGGGCACTTCCATGCTGCTCAGTTGCTTTTCACGTTGCTCCTAAGGGACCTTCTCGCTTGGCCAAGCTTGATTGCTTTGCCGGTGCTCAGTAGGGAATGAGCCAGGGTGTTGAGAATGAACCCTTTGGTTTTGGTCTAAGCCGAGGTAAAGCATTCTGGGGTGTAATCAAGCCAAATTAAGGACGAATCCTTTCCAAAGAAGATTTTGTTGCACGACATTTGTTCAAACATGTTGAACCTATTGGGGTTGCATGAAACGTGCTTCGACCATCCGAAACGATTTTTCGTGATCGCAGATGCATTAAGCAAGCAAAATAGTGCTTGGAAAAGATCTGCTTACCTCCAAAGTTGCTTCAAAATGTCGCGCGCGTCCAAGTAACGAGTTGACATCTTGAGGGTTTAAACGTGGTTATTCTCTCCTTCCCTGCCTATCGAACCAGCACCAAAAACAAAAAGAGAGCTGCCGCCAAACGGGGGGGCCCAGATCTTCTGTTACAGGGGAGGTGTTCGTTTTGAGAGCCGAATTCATTGTTTCAGGGAACCATTGGAGATCTCGAGTTGAAGCCATGGAAAACCCGACCTGCACGGGTTCCCAATTTTATGAGAAAGACCCATTAAAAGCACGGGTAGTTTCGACTAAGATGCATTCAGTGACATCCTTCTTGTTTTTGCCCTCAGGCTTCCACAAAAAGTTCATCTTTGGAACCCTCAAACAAACCAGGGCGCACCCACAGAAGGGGATCCTCCGGTGATTTTTTGCGCTGGCCCCTATCCTGATAGAGGGACCCCACGGAACCCCAAGGCAGCCACCAGCAAACGACCTTCAGTAGGGAAGCTTGACAACAGCTCAGAGTGATCCAGACCCTAACTTGTCGGCTGATTGATCGTCCTTCCGAGTTACGTCCGTTCGCGTGTTCGCGGAATCAAAACTTGAGCTCTAAGCTTAGTCCATATTTCTCTGCGGGCGCCCTTCCAAGTTGCCGATCGTTTCGACACGGGAGCTCAAAATGCGGGCGACTCCCCCAAATCTCCGGTTGACCGCAAAGAAAGGATAGAGACAAAGCAGACATACGCGTCATCGATCGCCGCTCGAGCCGTCGCCTTGTCTCGGGAGAAAGCTGCCCAAACGGCATCCTGCGCGGTCAACGAAACGGGATCCTGCGCAAAGCAGCCCGTCCCCAAGAACAAAACGGCGGCAAGCCCAAAAAAAATGCCAGGAACCGTCAATGATACCCTCGCAAGGCTGTTCAACATGGGCCAAACCGGTGAGAAGGGACAAAATCCGTTCGTACGGAAAAAAATATCTGGACATGATAGCAAGAAGGCGCGTCAAGTTGCCATTTCAACTGTTTCCGAAGCGAATCAAGGGTAAACCGTAACAACGGGAAGCCTTCTGGTCGTTTTTTTCGGGTTTTGCGGACTTTGAGAAGCTCACATTTGCATTGCTTGCTGTCTTGTCCGCAGTGGGCCGGAAGCCTTGGTCCCAGCCACCTCCCCAGCTTCCCGGTTGAACTCGGAAGCAGACTTTGGACCTTACCCGAACACCGCCAGCTCTTTGCGCTTGAAAAAGAACTCCTCTTGGCTGGTTGCTTGGCTGCCTTTTTCCGGGCGCCCAATTCCCAAGTCCCAATCCCCCCCCTTTTCGGGGGAAAAGGTGAGGGGTAAGTGGTCCTCCACCGTGTCTTTGATCATGGGCATCATATCGACCTGGCCGGCAAACCCCGCTCCGTCTAAACTCGGACTGTCCAAAACACAGGTTTGGGGCTGGTTTTTGAAGTGTCCCAAGATCGAAGATGTCCAGGCTGAAACAATCACCCCCTACCCTGAAACGTTGCCAACTATTTTAACATATAGTATAACTAGTTCAGGCAAAAAGCATGGCACCAAAACGGACCTACGGCCAAAAAGATAGTACGGCCATGAGTTTAACAGAACCCTCAATTTCCCAGGAAGAGCTTTGACATAGAACCCTGACTTACTGCACAGCAGGACGTTCCGTTGTCTTTTTTGAGGTTGGGACAAGTTTGGCATACCGCCGAGACGGAACCTACATTTGTTGGACCGCAAGTTTTCCAGGGTAACCTGCGAAGGACCGCCCTTTCGTAATAATTCGGCGTTTTTGCAAACCCCATGGAGGTCAAATCTAACATGCGTGTGTCTCTTTTTCGGGTACCCCCAAAATGATTTCCCCTTTCAAACCACCAAACAAAAAAAAGATGGTATCCAGCTGGGAAGTTTAGGCTGTCCCATGTCTAGCGTCATCGACTTGCTTTGCGAGCCGAAAGTTTGTGCTTCAGTCAGACATCAGTCCTTTAAGGGATCAAGGACGAGTGCCCCTTGACCAGTTAGCTCATGGGTCCAGAAGCCCTGGATGAACCTGGGTCATGAAACGAACTGCTGACCCCTACGGCGCGGGGGAGAAGAAAAAAACAACTCAAAAAAAAACACCTCAAAACGAGCTGCCGCCCCTCTAACTGCCGCCCCTCTCGCACGGGAGAAAAAAAAGAAAGGGTCCTGTTCCCGCGCCTCGTTGGAGTCCGTGTCAGAGCCCGAGTCCCTGACGAGGTCCCAAAGTGGGGAGGTCTCGTGCAGGTTTGCCATGGAAGATGCCCGCCCCCCCAGCAAAAAAAAGAAAACAAGATACCCCCCCCCCCAAACCAAAAAATATTATACATTATTTTTTGAAAAAAAAGAGAAAAAAAAAAAAAACGCGGCTTTTGGCTAAAAGAACTGCCGGCATCATTTGCCATAGACCTGCACTTCCTAGAGTTGCCCTCGGCTCTACGTCCAGAGCTACGGGAGGTTCCCAGAGATGGCTCGCTGGTTGAATGGGCAGGGAAGGAGGTGGAATGACCCCGAGAAAAACCATCGACATGAAACCACGGTTGAAACCAGGGAATTTTTGGGTAACAGGGAACTCATCAGAAACCAGGGTTCTTAGGTGCTGCGAAATGGATTTTGTCCTTTTACAGTGTGGATCATAGCCTGAACATGTTGCTTTTGGTCTACCCCAGATTCCTTTAACTTTATTCGGGAATCCCATAAACGGGTTCATTTCCGACATCAGGAAGGTCATTCCCTGCCTATCGCACCAGCAAGATAAGCAGAGTAACTGCTTTTCAAACTCCGGCCACGGTGATCCATTTCCAGAAAGGAACCCTCGCAATGGTGGGAAACCCGGATTGCCATCCCTGCTGAAGAATGTGTCGACCGCTCGCAGCAGGCATGCCGTGGAAAAACAAGAGGAAATTCTCCGGTCAGAACTCGTGTCTTGATTTCACAAAACAAGAAGAGGAGAAGAAGGTCGCCACAGTCATCTCCCACATGCGCTAGCCCGCATTTGATGTTGAGCCCCTCCGTTGTGTCGGAAACCGAATAGCCGGCTTCCAGCTAAAAAAATCAACATGTCTCGAGTTGAAATGATTGCCGTTGATTTAAAAAAAGGAGAAAAACAAAAAACGAATGGTTTGTCTCTCTTCTATCTTGCGCCAGGTCCACATAGTTCTCGTGGAGTTCCTGGAGACCCCTCGGCGCGAGCACGAAGACGATCCCTCGGCCCGGCCTCGGCGGCGGCACGTCCTCGGCACGGCGTGGTTGTTTTGTTTGTTTTTGTTGGCGGCATCCAAAAAAACACGAACTAGGTCCTCCAGATTTGAGAGGTTAGAATAGGGGTACCAACTTGTTTTTCTGGTCTGTTTTGGTAGGGGAGCGCGACTCTCCCAACCAAAAAAAGGGGAGAGAAGGGCACTACTGGGGGACCTAGCTAAATAAAGACATGCCAACAACGGTGAGGATATTAAGGCCGAGAAGAAAGAACAAAAAAAACATACGGCCTTGACAGTTGCGGGTGAATCAAACGACTTCTTGTTCTGTCACAGCTGGCGTAGCTTAAGCCTGTATATGGGGATGATTCTCTTTCAGGAAGGTACCCCCTTTCTGTGGGGTTTTTAATGGGAAACCACCAATGGTACCATTCTGGGGTATGTGCACCGCCCATTTTACACCATTTTCGTGGGGACTGGGATGTTCACTGGGTACGGGGTTTGGACCCATAGCCAAATGAGCCGGGCGGAGAGAAGAAAAGAGATGCCTCAAGGATGCCTAAACAAACTGGGAGGGATGCCCCTAACGATGCCTTGCCGGCCCCGCAAACGAGCATCTGCCACTTGCCAGTTTGCCGCCTCAAGAAATGTTGGCCAGGAGGTTGGCAGGGAGGGGAGAAGGGCCCTGTTTTCCAAGCCCCATACTCTTTATATGGGTGTGTCATCTTTTGATAAGGCACCCAAAAGCTACTCTTCCGAGGGTCCAAGATGGGCGGCTCCAGGAGGACCACGCTCTTCCGGGACTCCGAGTCCGTGACCATGATGCCGAAGGGCACAACTTTGGGCTCCTCGCTCGAGCCACTTCCCCGAACTCACAAGCCATGGGGAAGAGGAACCCCCAACCCCCCCCCACCCCTGAATTCAACCAAAGACTTACCCCTGCAAATTAACACGGAACCCAAATAAAAGGCAAAGGAAGATTCCTCTAGACTTGGGTATGGTCAAAGTTGAGCCACCAGGGGACCGCATGTTTTAGCCCTAGTTTCCATTTGCCAGGGTTCCAGATTAGGCTATTTTGGACCCACACCCAAATGACGGGTTTTTGTAGGGGGTCCATGTGAACCTGTCAGCATACAGCAAGTTGTTCCACAAGAGAAACACGCCAGCCATGGACGGGCCATGCCGTTCTGCGCCAAACTATTGGGGACCCCCACCAGGTGCTTGGAAAACAAGAGGAACCATTTTGAGAAAGCCAACCATGAGCAAAAACGACCATAAACTCAAAAGGTTTGAGCAACTATGTTGAGGGGTCCGACTCAACTTTCATGTTCAGCAAAACAACCTGGTGGTCAGGTGCTTGGGCCTGAGTACTGCGGGACCCCCAAAACAAACATCTGTTTTTGGAAACCCTCAGAATTCTAGGGGCACCTCCCATGTCCATTCTTTCCAGGGATCCTTCTTTCTAGAAAGCCACCAAAAGTCCTGGGGAAATGGATCCGGTCTTTAAAAGAACGATGGCTGGAAAGAATGGACATGGAATCGACCCCTAGAAGAATTGACTGTCTCAGTGGATGGCCTTTTTTCGGCTTCAGGCTGCATGCCAAGATTCAACCTCGAGCTCGTCCACCATTCCAGGAAGCGCCTGATCCAAGCAGAATCGCCAAAACACAAGGACTTATCCAAAAACAATCTTCAAAAGATGGGGGAAAAAAGGCCGTGATCAAGGGAGGAGCCTTTTTTTCGAGCAAGGCCGAATCAACAGCGCTAAAAAAGGCACTCTGCGGCATCAAAAAAATGCAAATCTCTCAAAACCACATCTCCCCTCGCCTCGTTGCTGGCCATGAATTCCTCCTGTCTTCTTGGGCTCGGCACGGACAGCATCGACTCCTTCCTCTCCAACCTCGCTTTCGCCAAGGGCGTCGTCTCCTCGCACTTCGGCTCGCTCGGCACCGCCGGCGCGACCTCAATCTGACCCCCGAAAAGGATGCGATTTCGGACCCTGGGTGTGTTGAGGGACCCACAGGGCCATGGGTCAAAACCCCATATCCCCAATGAACATCCCAATCCCAACTAAAATAGACTAAAATGGGTGGTGCACCTACCCCAAAATGGTACCATTCGCTTTGACCCGCAGCCACATGCTTCAAGAGTGGCGAGTTGGGGCCGCAAGCATTTTCCAGAGGCCCCATGCTGGAAATTCAAAAAATCTGGAACCTGGAAGTGCGCCAAACTAGATCCCCCCCGAAATGCATGGAAGATTACTCTGCGGATGCTTTTCGAACGGGCGAGTTCTGTCACACACAAACTTATACACACACACACACACACACACACCCACGCACGCACGCACGCACGCGCGCGCACACACACACACACCACACCCACCCACCCACCCACCCACCCACCCACGCACGCACGCACGCCCGCCCGCCCGCCCGCCCGCCCGCCCCGCCCGCCCGCCACGCCTGCCCGCCCGCCCGCACCGCCCGCACGCACGCACGCACGCACGCACGCACACACGCACGCCCGCACGCACGCACGCACGCACGCACGCACAGCAGCACGCACGCACGCACACGCACGCACGCACGCAAGCACCCACGCACGCACCCACACACACACACACACACACACACACACACACACCCACACACACACACACACACACCCACGCGCACACGCGCACACGCGCACACGCGCACACGCGCACACGCGCACACGCGCACACGCGCACACGTGCACACGCGCACACGCGCACACGCGCACACGCGCACACGCGCACACGCGCACACGCGCACACGCGCACACGCGCACACACACACACACACACTCCAATTGCAGGCGAGAAGGAAACCGGACCTAAAGGCAAGAAACTGTAGAGAACGCGTGAACCGAATGAACAACTATAGGAAACCACGGAATTCAGGAGAACTATAGGGATCCCTTGAAAACAAGATAAAACAGTAAGGAACCCTTCAAACAACTGAAGGGGCAACTGTACAGGGAACCCTCGACTCGGGAGAGATCGCTTAAACCACCGAGGAACTTTTTCGAGCCCTGCCTCTTCAATTTCGTCGGCATGCGTTGGCACCTCTTCTTCCTCCTTTTGCACGTCGGTTCTAGCGCCGGAGGTTGCTGCCGCTGCTGTTCTTTCCTTAAAGTCCAGGAGCTGCTCCCAAACTCGGGGGTCAGTTCGGTGTCAGGAGGGTAGAGAAAAAAAACGGTCTCAGCCAAATGGCCAAAATGTTGATTCGCTTTGGGCAACCGAGTTTCTGCCGTGGCCTCCAGACCTTGCCGCTCACGCGCATCACTTTCTCTGCTCTCCAAATTGCGCACCTCAGCTGCTGGTCCCGGCCTTTGAAAGTCACTGGATGACTCCCTCAAGTTCCCCGTGGAAAACCCTCATGTGGCTGTGGCTCAGAAAAATGTACCAACATGGCACCTTGGTAAATGGAACCAAAGACTAAGACCTGCGGTTTGCCCTAGCTCTGTAATTTTGAGCACCCATATAAGGGCAAATGAACCGGGCCAAACTAGGAACATGTCCCCGGCACATGGAAAGTTTTGGTGCGGAAGGGCCTCTGGTTTGCGAGTACTTTTGGTCCACTGTTCTAGACCAATTGGTCAGTGACTCGTCTGTATGTTGTACAGGTCGCTTTCCCAAAATGTCCGGATGGAGTTTCCAACAACGACAGCCATGGGCTTCGGAACCAGTGGAGAACTCGTAAAACCACATGGGGAACTATAAGAAACCCTTCACACCAAAAATATACAGTACGGAACCAGGGGAACTATAGGGATCCATTTCAAACAAAGATAAAACA
Source organism: Effrenium voratum (assembly GCA_963377175.1). NCBI lineage: Eukaryota > Dinophyceae > Suessiales > Symbiodiniaceae > Effrenium > Effrenium voratum. The sequence continues at coordinate 2,315,113 of CAUJNA010001224.1, read as the reverse complement.
GTAAAGAACCCTTCAAACAACTGAAGGGGTAACTGTACAGGGAACCCTCGACTCGGGAGAGATCGCTTAAACACCGAGGAACTTTTTCGAGCCCTGCCTCTTCAATTTCGTCGGCATGCGGTGGCGCCTCTTCTGCCTCCTTTTGCACGTCGGTTCTAGCGCCGGAGGTTGCTGCCGCTGCTGTTCTTTCCTTAAAGTCCAGGAGCTGCTCCCAAACTCGGGGGTCAACATATTTCTGATCGGGCTGTTCTCAGTTCGGTTTCAGGAGGGTAGAGAAAAAGCGGTCTCAGCCAAATGGCAAAAATGCTGATTCGCTTTGGGCAACCGAGCTTCTGCCGTGGCCTCCAGACCTTGCCGCTCGCGCGCATCACTTTCTCTGCTCTCCAAATTGCGCACCTCAGCCCCGCGTGGACCCCATGGAAAACTCTGGCTTCAGTGAATATGTCCCCAGCACGTCGAAAGTTTACCTTTGAGTTTCCATTGAACGGGTCACCCAAGCTCATTCAGAAACTACCAGGTCGCTCATGTTTTCTGTAAGGGAGCCAGCGGGAATCAACACATGTTCGGTGGACCAAACATGGTAAATTAGATGGACTAATCAACCCCAGTTTATTAATAGGGGGATGTTCCCCTTGAAAAGTGATGATGCCCCACTAAACCCAGGGACACCCCCATATTAATAAACATGGGTTGATTGATATGGGGTCAACATTAAATATCAGGTTCACCCATCTGAACCGGCGGAAACCATCTGTTCAAAACCAAACAAACCGATCCATTTAAAGAAAACAATGAAAACATGATATATTGTACATAGATCTTAAAACGTTAAAAACAAACTATATCTTGTATATAGATCTGTTAAAAAAAGAGATATATTGTACATAGATCTTGAACAACTGTACATAGAAAAAAACAAACAATATAAACATGATATATTGTATACAAATCTTCGAAACAAAGGCTACATAGATATGTCTAAAGATATGTTCTATATAGATCTAAACTTCAAAGGGCCCGTGATCACCACACCGCCAAGGAACGTCGCCATCCCCCAGCTCCGCCTGACACGCCGCCGCCACGCTCGCTGCCACCAGCGCAGCCGCCGCCGCTTGCACCTCTTCCAAGCGCAGCTCGATCGGCGCCTGCCAAGGGGAATCGAAGGGACGGGGCGACCGTACAAAGCCCAAGTGGACGCAAGGGAAAGGAGGAGGGTCCTCAACATCGATCTTTTTTGTTTTTTGTTTTTTTTTGGGGGGGGGTAGACCACCTTGGCGCAGATGTTTTCAACCTTGATCATTGCCGCCTCCCATCCGCTTACCTGAACCCCCGCAACCCAGGACCCAGGGAGTTTTGGTTGAACGTCGATAACCCTGGTTCTAAGGGTGGAAGTACCTACCCCTTGTTCATACCGGTTCCTTGGCTTCCGTGGTTTCCAACCCACTTTATGTATACCTCTTTTGGGGAGAGGGGTATGAACAGCAGGCTTTCTTGATTCACTTGTCCAAGGGGTATGTAAAAGGGGTATGTACAAGCGCGGCGGAGCTTCACACTTTGGATTGTGTGTATGACTATATAGACTATGCAAACTGTTGGATGGTGTTGTTCTTTGGCTTTTTTTTGTACACTATAGATGTAGATGTATACGCAGATACAGGTACATATAATGCATACACAAAAGACAAAACAAAAAAGCACACATTGCAAGGTTGGAAAGTTGGATGCATGTCTAATGCGGTGTTTATGTGCCCAAATGACGTGATTTCACCCCAATATGCCAAACCCAACAGGCATACGTCGAAAAGGACAAGCCCGCATCACACATACTGAGGTCGGTTGCAGAACATTGATCTCATATGCAGACTTGCGACGTGTCTAATTCCAGATTTCGGGTTTGGTGGGCCCGATCCCTAGGTAGGTGTGTCCTCTTGTCTTTTTCCCTTTGATGCCAACGCAAATGGAGTTGGCTGCGTTTGGGCGGAAGCTGCGTTTGAACCCGCCTCAAAGCCTTAGGACAAGTTACTGGCTTTGGCTGAAGTTGTAAGGTTCCCTAGACAGATTCGGTTGAGTTTCATTTGTGTGTCACACCTTGCCCGTTTTAGGAGCTTTGGTGACCTTTCGACAAACACTTTTTGACCCCAAGATGGACTTAAACCCAGGCGTTCTCCTTTTGTGGGAATCAGCCATGGACAGGTAGGTTCTGCCTCCATTTGAGACTCCAACAGTAGGTGCGAGACGAACACCTGGGCAGATGAAGGGTCGTACGACTGCCCTCTAGGTTCTGAATAGAGCTGTATACCAGGCTTGATTGTGACTCTGCGCATCGTTAAGCAGTTGAACATCCCGTGAGGCTTCGGCCGTGCCACAGGGGATGGCGGGGAGTGGCTTACCAACAGAAACCGAAAAAGCGGGGCGCGTGTGCTGCCTTTTGGTCGACCGTTTGTTTCTTTCAAGTTCCCCAAAGAACGGGCAGACCACCAAACCACTGGACATGAGCCGGGGGGCCCCAATACCAAAGCAATATCTAGGTCCTCCAGTAGAGAGGTTAGAATAAGGGTACCCGATTTTTTCTGTAGTTTGTTTTAGTAGGGGAACCCTCCCGCAAAAAAGGGGTAAAAGGGCACTTCTGGGGGACCTAGATATCGTTGAACCCTGAGGTTGGGGCCCCGCCAAACGTCCGCCTTTCGATTCCGAGGTCCTAGGCGAAAGTGCCTCTGCCTGAACAACCTATTTGGCTCTCTGATTTGCACAAAATAGATTCAATGGGAGAAATCGCAGCCCCCTTGCCCAAGTGTGGCTCTCAAAAGCCATCCGCCAGCCGGAAGTTCCAAGGGCCATGGGCTTTGAACCAGGTCCGAAAAGCAGATCGAGGCGTTGCTGCCTGGCACGTGCCAAAGGGAGCCAGGTCTCGAATCAGAGGTCGACCGACCTTCTGCAAGCTTGGCGGGTTCCCCTACAAGGGATTCGTGCCTCCATGGCAGTGGCTCAAAATTAAAGAGCTAGGGTTACGCAGGTTTTGGTCCATGTTTTCCACTTACCAGGGTTCCATTTTGGTCCCGGTTTTTTGAGCCATACCCCCATCGAAAACACCCGAGCCGGCGAACCGGCTTCCCATGCGCCTCTTGAGAGGCAGCGAGCGACCTGCAGCGGAGCACGGCTCTGCCACACGTCGGGAAGTCACGGGCAAATGGAAATCAAAAATATATATAGGCGTTTTCGGGAAGAGAAAAGCCAGACATGGGTATGGATCAAAGCTAAACCCGCAAGGTACTTGGCTTCCATTTACCAGGGCTCCATTGAGTACCTTAGTGTTGACAACCACGGCCATATCTCGCAACCAAACACACCGGGAGAACCAAACACTTCTCGCAACCCTGGAAGATCATCGAATCCCGGATTCGAGCCGCAAGCCTTCCAGCTCGGAAACGTCCCCCTAGGGTTGGCATCCCGAGCCCGCCGAGCTACACGGGATTCACAGCTGGTTCCGCACAACTGGGTTCTTAGGACCTCGGCAGCTGCACCTGCCCAGCAAGGGAACAAACAAACCTTGGTTGCTGCAACGACCCTCCGGCAAAAAGTTTTTAACTTTTGGGGGGTTTAACGGAAAACACCTTTATTTCCCAAGAAGCTAAAGTCTAAAGAACCAACCCAGCAGTCAAGAAACAAGTCCATCGGCGTTCCTACTCCAAGCCAAACTTGAAGGCAGCTGAAGCGGATCTGGGTCCGCAGCCTAGCCGTGGAGGGCGGGCTGCGTACAGCTTGGTACGCGTCGGCCAACAAGTCGAAGGCCATGTTCTGCCTCACTGGGTCTATGTCAAAACAGGACGACAAAGAGATGTGAACTTGTTTTTTCCTGTTGGTTTCCCTCTTTGAAACTGACATGAAAAGGGTACCCCACACTTTTGCGGAGAATGACTCACATGATACCATGCGAGCCTAGCTTGTCCCATTTGACCGGGGATTTCATGGTGGAAAGTGGGACCTTTACGGTGCCCAAAGCGGCTGCGCCGAGACGATTTTGGGCCTCTACTAGTTGTTCCCCTTTTCGCGGGGGATTCCCTTCTGATCGCCTGACTCAGCTTCGAATCCGGGATTCTTCGATTCAAATCGGCTCATGGCAAGTGGCCGCCCAGGGAATCCGCCTAACCCGCCCCTCACATTTGGGTGTTTGAATGCCACAAACATCCGCCATGTTGGGCTTGAAAAAGGCAAAGCGCCTCCCAGTCCTTACGCTTCAAACTTACTTTGCTCCAGTCCCCCTTTCGTTACCAGTTGACTGTATTCTTCAATTTCTTTCACCTTTGTCTTAGTCAATTTATCTTCATGTGCTTCATGAGTTTCCTTCACTTCTCTCTGCTTTGCTTTACCACTCTCACACCTCTCTTTGCTTTACCACTTCGCTATACTTCCCTGAACCTCACTTTGCATTGTGTTCTGCTACACCTTGCAAAAGCTGGTTTTAACTTGCCTTAGTTTTTATCGTCCCTCACGTTTTTCTCCATGGTTGGTTTTTGAGACTCGTTTTGTGTCCGTTTCCTTTGTCCTCTGATTTCAATCCCGGAAACCGATGGGTCGAGGGATCCATTTCCACGAAGGGGCTTATTGGAAAATCAATCCTGGATGTGAGCAAAGGCTACGAGACGAATCGTGGCTGACAGACATGACGATGGTGCCGCCCTCTCGACTCTCAGCCCTCTTTGCTCCCGCGCGTGAGCGGCAGCTTGTTCTCCCAACCCAAACTTACCCAACCCAAAAAACTATCCCATCTAGGTCCTCCAGATTTGAGAGGTTAGAATAAGTTGGTACCCGATTTTCTTGATAGTCTATTTTAGTAGAGGAACCCTCCCAACCGAAAAAGGGGTTAAAAAGGGCACCTAGCTGGGGGACCCAGCCATGCTTCTTTCCCAACCCAAAACCCATCATGAATCATGAAGCCAGGCACCCAATCTCCAATGGCTAAGCCGTTCCTCTAAGAAATGCCCACGCTTTGGGCTCAATTTGTCACATGGCTGTTGTCAAAACCCAGGAAAGCCCTCATAAACATCCAAATAGGTGGCTTAAATGCATGTTCATCCCCCAAACATGGAGCCGGAGCCATGGGTGATGCAACCCATGGCCACATTCGCAGAGTTCCTGTTTGGGGACCCTGTGCAAAGGGTCGAACCCAGAGAAATCTGGGTGCGTCAGTTCATCAGCCCACTGGTTGAATTCCCGGGGCACGTGGTTGGCCGCCAGCGAGCAGCCATGGGTGTGGAGCAGGAAGACCAGCTCCATCAGGATCGCCGCGGTGTAGGGCTTCTTGGATCCAAGGTTGAGCATCGCCATGACGTTGCCCTGATTGTCACTGCCCACCGGGAGTCGGACCCGGGAGGACAGAGGGCCTTGGTGCGTGAGGATCATGTTACAGAGGAAGAGCGTGCCCAGCATTTCCAAAGCCGCAATCCTCCGCTTGGGATCCCCATTCTTGAATGCCCAAGGGTACTCCTCCACGTGGATCTGCTCGTGGAACCAGTACACCTCCTTCTTTTCCGGCTCCACTTTTGTTGGAGCACCAACCTCCCACAAATGCCAGTCCTTCGTCCGAGGCGCTAGCATCGCTGCAACCCCACCAAGAGGACTTCGGCAAGTAAGGGGAGTACTGGACGAAGGGCGTGTTGAAGAGGAACCGCAGCATGAACGCCAGCATCCTGACCACCTTGGGGGGTTTCCCCACCGTGGTGGTGGCCATCTTCCAGGCCCAAAGTGGCTGAAGCATCGACTTCGCCAGCGGACATGCAGCAGTTGCCCATTGGATGCGGCCCAGGGCCTTCTCGATGTCCTTTGAGTGCATCGCCTGCCCTTCCACCATGGCTGCAAGACCTCCATTACCAGGATGTGTTTGTTGGCGGCCATGAGAACCTGCGGGATGTTCGGGTGGACCACGAAGCCCAGCCACGTGTTGACCTCCGCCAAATGTGTCTTCTTCCAGCTAAGCGGGGTGCCCAAGGCCAGGAGTGTTGCCAACAGCGCCACCGCCAAGTTTACTGCCCCCTCGCTGCGAAGCAGCCACAGGAAGTCATCCACAAAGACGAAGTTCCAATCCACTTGAGGGAAAAGTGCGTAGAGGACCCTGAGTAGAAGGGCTGCCAGGCGTCCCCAGTAGGATTGGGCACTGGCCATGCCGTATGTGCCTACCTTGTTCACCCACCATTCTTCCCCCAGTGAAGCCACCTGGAACCGCCAGTCCTTCCTGAGGACCTTCACTCTCCGGTGGGCCTTGGTGACGTCCGCCTTGAGCAGCACCCACCTGGTGCCCGGCTCCGGCCATAGCCAGCCCCCAGGTGGAGGTTTGACGACCTCCTTCTCGGGGAGGGGCACCCTGAGAGGGAGGTCCCTCCGCAGCTGCCGCATGTAGCCAAAGAGCCTGTACCCCATCCAGCACCGTCGGAGCCGTTGTCCTTTCCACCGTCTGGTTCCTGATGGTGTCATTGGCCCCGCCCACCAAGCCATCGTAGATGGTGCGGATCTTGTCCCCTTCGTCGATGCCCGCTAGGGGGCCGGGACAAAGGTCCTCAATCTCGCAGCCACAGCGCGATGCTGCCTCCACCTTGGTGAAGGGGCCCTCTACCATGCCCATGGGGACCTCCTCCAGGAATGTGCCACGGATGAGCTCACTGAAGTGATCCGCTGAAGGGTAGTTACCCCGGCCCGTGGAATGAGGGAGTTCCTGGAACTCCGGCTCCTCCCCTTTTAGCTCCTTCTTGAGTGGCCAGATGCCCGGCGAGGCCAGGGGTGGGTCCGTGACCCCCAGTGGGACCCCTTGTTCCAGATCCTGAGGACACTGGTGGTCGGGGTCCTGAATGTTGTGCAAGATGTCCAGGAAGAAGGGTTGCCCTGCCCCCGGCGCCAGGATCTCCCTGATATCCTCCAGCAGGTCCTCCGGGAAGGGATGTGCCCCCCTTTTTTTTAACGAGAGCGACTCCTGGAGCTTGTCCCCCCATGGCGAAGTGAGGACACAGATCTTGGCCCCCATCGCTGCTGCTTTGGACAGTGGCCGAGTCCACGGGGCCAGCCGTCCCAGTGAGGGCTTCCCACCCGTCCCTTAGGGGGCGCTGTTTGAAGGCCATCTGGAGGTACATAACCTTGTCGGAGAGATTTGGGTCGTGCGTGATCGGCAGGGTGGTGGGCCGATCTCCGGATTGTCTGAGGCCGAGACCGGAAGTGAGCCCAAGGTTAGTCCCGCCAACGCTTGTCTGGCGCTTGTTGTCCCCCGGCGTGCTGGGAGAAGGTTCCCTCTGTCGCCTCGGGGGGGTCGTTGGGTTCGCCTGGGCCATGCCCCCCGGCCTCAGCGCCTCCAGGACGGGTCCCGCTCTGCAAAGGATGGCCGCTGCGAGACCCTGCATCATCTGCTCTGGATACCGGCTGAGGTCACTGGAGTTGAGCTTTTCCCCCCTGGGGTGAGCTCCGTGGTTGCATCGCAGATCATGCCAATGGTGAAGGGGAAGGTCCGTTGACAATGTTGTGGACTTCACTACCACCTGGCCCAGGCGGCACTCGTCAAACTTGATGAGGGAGTGGTGGAGTGCGTTCGCCCATTGAATGTAGGCCCGTGTGACCCAGATCGATGAGCACCTCGCTGCGCTCGGGCTCTTGCTGCACTCCATTGGGTCCATTGGGTGCTCCAAGAAGGAGGAGCCCACCTGCGGGACCGTTAGTTGACCTAGCCCCTGGTAGGCCAGCGAGGTCAGGCAAATGTGTCGGAGCATGAGCACGCTGTCGTTGTCCGTGTCCTCCATTACCCGGGGCTCCAGGTCCTCTAAGCCCCACAGGGTCTGCTCCGCTCTGCCCACCCGGTTTGGGGAACCATCTGAGAATGCTCCACGTCCTGCAGTTGGGGCCGACCTTGCCCGCCATGGCCATGGAGCACATCGTAGAGTAAGGCTCATCTCCCAGCATGTCCTGTCCAAGATCTCCACTCTTTCGCCTGATGTCCACTGCCCAAATGTACTCCGAGAAGGCCGGGTTGTAGGCATGGAGGTAAGCATCCAGGGCCCCCGCATCATCCTTCCCAGCGTACAGCAGGATGCTGAGCCTCAGTCTTTCCGGGGTGTCCTGCATCCATGGGAAGGTGGGGCTTGCCTTTCTAGGGATTCCGTGTGTCCTTTGTCTGACCCTCCGGTCATCTGTCCCTGGGCTTGCTGCTTGCCCTGGCGGTTCTGCGCCCTTGGAACGCCCCTTGCCGGGCGGATCCTCACCTCTGGGTCTCTCTGGGGGTTCTTCCCACTGCCTCGGTGGGTGCGGGGGAAAGGGGTGCTTCCGCCCTTCTGGAGTGCCCTGGCTGGGTCCACTCCTCTTCTTCAGTGGAGGGGCTTCCGGGGCCGGTGGCACCCTGGAGAAATCCCCTCCCACCTGCGGCCGTCCTGGCCTCCCCCGCTCTGTCTGCCTTCCGCTGTGGCTCTGGTGGGGTTGGCTCTCCCCCGCTGTGTGCACTCTCGCACTGGTGGCCTGATCCCAACGGAGACCAGGAAGCCACGGGGCCTATGGCACCCTGAGTGGCCTCCTGTCACTTGGGAAGGTGTGGGCATGCCTGTGGCACATGCTTCGATGGGGGGGCATCACACACCCACCCATCCTTCCTGACCGGGCAGTTGTGGGATCGGCCGCATGATCCCGAACACTTGTTGTGAAGGTGATGATCTCTGCAGTACGCCACCCCTTTGGGATTCTTGAAAGCCCAGTGTCCCGGCCGGCCATGGGGTCGAGGGGGTGTTGGGGGACTTCCCCTTGCCGCCCTTGCCCTTCGGCTTGGACCGGGTCGGCCCCGAGGGCCAGGATCCGTTTCCCCCCTTCTTGGGCTTCTCCCACTGAGTCTGCCACACCTTGGGTGCCTTGCTCTTGCTCTTCCCCTTCTCCGGCGCCCTGTTGAGGTGCTCATAGACCTCCCGTTGCCAGAAGAGGAAGTCGCCCCTGATGTTCTTGAGGGCTTCGGAGAGAGTGGTGCCCTGGTGCACCATCTCGTGAATCTTGCCCCATGCATTGCGCTCTGCGAACAGCAAGGTGGTGTCGCTCGGGGGAGGCTTCCTGCCGGCTATAGGGTGGCTCCTCACCTCTTCTTCATCCTCCCTGTCCCAGCCGTCCACCGTCTTGTGGGTGGATGAGGGGCGTTCCCCTTCTTCCGGGAGCGCGCTCACGATGTGTTTTGCCGGGATGTAGCCCAGCTCGCCCTTGGCAATCATGCGCCATTGCTTCTTGAGGTAGCCATCACTACCTTGGAACTCCAACCTCGGCTTCGGGGTCCCATGCGTGGCCACGTAAGCATCTTCCAGCTGGCGCCTGTCACACAGGACCTCAAGGGAGCCTTTGTCGGGCCCGCCTGGCCCGCCGGGTGGTCACCTTGGTTGCCCCCCCGGACCAAGTTGGCTGCCACCCGAACTGCCTGAAGGAGGCGCATCGCCGTGAAGGCCGAGGTCTGGGCGTTGAACCCATTCTCTCCATCCTGGAATCCCAGGTCCCGGGGACCATTGTCCCTAGCCGCCGCCGGGGTGTTCCAGCGATCCGCCAGGTCTTCCACCGTGACGTATCCCGATGCGCCCAGAGCCGCCTGGATGGCCCAGGGGATTTCCTTGCCCACCAGGATGGCCGCCAGTGGCTTCTGCAACTTTGCCTCCTCCGGTGGTTTGGCGGGCGGGGCCGCCATGACCTCCTACCTTGGTGTGGGTGGGTGGGTTTTTCACACAAATTGGGTTCAAGGAACCCAGGGCAAAGCTTGAGCCAAAATGGCACATGCCATTATGGTCAAGCATTTCAAACACAGTTCATGTTTCCACATGCGTTTCAACATTAACAAAGTGTATGTAAGCTAACCAAACGGCACCACACAAGCACGCGATAACTCTTTTATCCGAGCAATGTGTTGGTGCCAGGGACTCATCTTCCCCTGTCAGATGTCAACGGCTGGGTGGGCCCCCATGGGCCACCCACCTCAAACTCTCAAAAACTGAAGAACGGGTGTGCAGACTGATAGCGCCATTTCCGAAGGACAGTCTGGCACACCCGCCATTTCCGAAGGATGCCAGTCTGTGCTGAGGGCCCTGGCCAGGGCCCTGTCCCGGGCCTCCCCTCCCCTCGTCGCCAGGGCCGGGGGCACCTAGGCTGCCAAAGGTAGGGCCACCACCTCGGTCTCCGACTGGGTGTCTACAGAGTCATCCGTTTCAGAGCCCGAGTCCGCCGAGGAGTCCGAGTCCTCCTGCAGTGTGGGGACCTCCGCAGGCTCCAGTGCCCAGTCCGCCGGGAAGCCATAATCCAGCACAGAGAGCTCCTGGATCTTAGAAGCCGCCGGTCGCCACCCGCACCCCACAGCCGTGCCTTCGACATTCAGCAGGTGGATTCTGGACTGGCCGGCGTTGCCTGTGCGTTTGACCGCCGCCACCACACGAAGGGGGAGGTCCGGGGTGGCGGGAAACAGGTCCTTGGCCTTCACTGGTGTGTCCTCGGGTCCCTGTTCCACCAGCGAGTCGATGGCGCGCTCCCTGAGGGTACCGTGGGGGATGCCTCCCCTTCCCTTTCGGTTTGGTCCTTGCGGCCGTCCGGTCCTGCGTCCGTGATGTCCACTGCTGGTGGCGGGAGCGGGTCCGCCCAGTCCGGGTGGTTGAAGTCCTCCCTGCGTTCCCTGCCTGGCCCGAGGTTCAGGTTGGGGACCTTCTGCGCTACCTGGCCCCAAATCTCCACAACCACGTTGCGCTTCTCCCGCACGTCTGCTGTGCTCTCCGTGAGCCAGTTGCCTAGGTACATGCGGCGCTCCCGGGGGATCCCCATCTGGAAGGCGCAGTCCGGGATGAACACTCGGAATGAGTGCCACGTCAGCGGCTTCACCAACCCCGGGGTAACTCCCCGACGGAGAATAGCATCCTTGAGCCATCTCAGAGCCCTTTCCGGTGTGGAAGGTCTCGGGATCAGCCCTGCAAAGTCTTTGCTCACCGTCGGGAGCAAGTAGTCCATGTCCTGGAATGCCCTGTACTTCGGAGCAATCAAGGGGACCGGGTTGCGGTTGATTCGTGCTGCTGAGACCGTCTTGGTCTGCCAGGCCTTCAGCTCCACAGTGTTGCTGGTGTGGATAAGGTCCTTGGGGTGGACATGCTGGAGGTCATTGAAACGAGCGCTGCACCCAACCTGGAACCGGGCGAAACCCAGGATGAAAGCGTCCAGCACCTCGTGTCTGCTCCTCCCCGGGGCCGCCTGCGTACCGGGGCCGGTGGCACCCAGGTGATCGTAGCCGGCCCCCTCCTCCAGAGCCCATATGACCTCTTTGCTGGGGACCACCGCCTTGCGCTGTGGCCTGGTGACCGTGTCCGTGAGCGCCTCTTCCAATAAACTCTTCTTGGACTTGAGGCGATGGAGCTCGTCTATCTTCAGCAACCCGAAGGTCTTGGAAAACCACTTGAGGGTGTTCCACACCTGCCGTAACTTGCACGGGGTGACCTCCTCTTCGGCGAGCTGGTTAATAGACCAGGCAATGTTGCCTGAGTGTCCGGAACCTGCTGTCCCCCAAGAGGTCCAATGCCTCCTTGCGGAAGTCCTCCCCCAGGATGTCCTGCATGTATGCGATGTGCTCCGCAAAAGGGGCGAAGTGGGCCAGGAGCCGTTCCGCCCATTTCCCGCGCATATGGAGTTCCAGCGCTCGCTGGGTCGTGGGCTCCATTTCCCTGATTTTCCCCGGCCGCCAGTGCCTCCACTTCAGAAGCTCCGGTTGTTGGAGTGGGGGTGGGTCATCTCGTGAGAACCACCTCAGTTGGTCCTGGCGGTCCCATTCATTCTCCAGCAAGGAAAAGTCGGCTTGCCATCCGCAGTCCCATGAGGAGGAACCATAGGCTATCCCATAGGTCGGCCAGGTCCGCCGCGGACAGAGGCTGCCCGCCGCCGACGCCACCAGGCCGTTGAAGTAGTCCGTCGGGACCACTTGGTCGTCTTGCCCTACCGGAATGAGTTCCAGGAGCTGGGCGAAGCGGACTGCCGGCTCCCCGCCCAGCTTCCTCCCCTCCTCCTCCGTGCCATGGCGCAGGCACATCAGGACCAACAGCTCCCCGTCCGTCTGTCTCGGAGAAAAGGACTCATCCGCCAATGTGTCCCATAGGACCCTTGGAATGCGGTCCCAAAGACGTGTGTAAGGCGGGCGCAAAAGAAACTTGGTAGAAACCCTAGCCATGAGGAAAAGGGGGGTTCGAGCCTCCTATCGAACGGCCGGGACCCAACCGCGGCACAATGCATGCATGTTCCAAACGCGCAGAATGCCGAGTGCAGATGGAGCAGGCAGGCCACACGCAGCCCGACAGGACCAAAAGTCAACCCCCGGAAATCCCCAAAAGCACGGAGGGGGGAGACCAACCGCAGCCACTTTTTCCGAACCGTGGCTGATATGGCCCGTCCTTGCAGCCAATGCATGTGGCCTCCAGATCGCGGCAATCCGGCTGTCGTGACGTGTTGAACAGGGGGGAAACAATGGTGAAAGATGAACCCAAAAGGAGACACCCTTACTCCTCCCCCCACCCGAGACGGGGCCAAAGGCACCCAAGTCCCGGCGGGACGAGATCACACGACTCCACATCCAAAAGGGCTGTGAGACACGACCTAGCGGCTCTCACCCTTCAAGATCGCCTCCTTTGCCACCGAGTGGATGGCCGCCAGCCCTGACTTCTCCGGGTTGCTCAAAATGACCGACCACAAGGCAGAGGAGACATCCCCCAGGCCATTCGAGGAGCTGAAGCGCATGCGCGGGGTGCTCGCGTCGCCCAGGACTAGCCGCTCGTCCCTGGGAGGCTCCGTCGGCTACACCCTCTTGTAGAACTCCATCCTGTCCCGGATCCACTGATTATATAGCTGCTCCGGGGGCTCGTCCATCACCAGCTGCAAGCATGTGGCCTTGTCTTTGTGCCACCCCGTGATCTGGAGCAGCCTGGTCCCCCCGCGGCTCGCCCTCCAGAAGCCCTTGCAAAATCTGCACATATAGCCCCCGGTGGTCTTGAACTTCTCCTTGCCCACCACTTCCCAGGCGCTGATGCTGGGCAAGACCAAGCCACACTCCACGGAGGCCCAAAACACATGCTTCGTCTCCTTGGGGAAGTGCTTGTTGATGTACTTCCGGCCTGTGACCGCCGTGACCGTGGCCGTGGTGATGGGCGGGTATCGCCTGGTGCCCTGGTCTGGTGTGCGGAGCGTGGTGTCTGCCCCCCCCAGAACCTTGGCCTTGGGGTCCGCCTCCTTGGCCGCTCCCCGGGGCCAGAGGCACCCAAGGGGGGGGGAGCAACCCAGCTGCCGGATGAGGTCCTGGGAGTAACCCAACCTGTCGTACAAGGCCCCCGCCGCTTTTTGCGGGACCTGCTCGACCCAGTCGTGGACCACGTTGCAGCGCCAGTTGACCTTCACCTCCACCATCGAAGACTTGCTCAGGCCCGCCACCAACTTGGTGTAGACCGAGTCGAAGGCCTTCAGCGATGCCAGCGGGAGGGTGATCCGCTCGTCGCAGACCGCCCTGAAACGCAGCGCCTCCTTACTGTCGTGGACGGGGGCCACTGGGATCTCCATCACAGGCAACGGGCAGTTGACGATCAAATTCTTGGCCGCCAAAAACGTCCCCATCTCCTTGAAGATGTAGCTCCATTCCGCCTTGCTGCGCGGCTTGGGGATGCCCAGGCTCTCCAGGAAGGGCACCGCCTCCTTCCTCATCTGGAGGATGTTGCCCATCCACTTGTCCGAGGTCGAGCCCTCCGCATTGCGGCCCCGGCGTTGCGTCTTCACGATCAACGGGAAAGTGGTCCAGGCCGAGTAGATGTACTTGAAAGTGAACCTGTGGGCGTACACTCCCGTCAGGCTCGGCAGGTCCCACGTTCTCGTCTGTCTGGTCCAAAACACCCCATCACCTTTCGCCCAGAAGATCCCCACCACCTGCTCCGGCGCCGGGCGCTCGCCCCGGTTCACCTGCGCTCGGATCTCCAAGGCCGTGTAGATGACTGGGTCGATGTGGTCCCGCTCGCACGTGAGTGGGTGAGTCCGGGCCAGGAGCTCCTCCGGCGTGAGCTTGAAATGCTGGTCAGCGCCCCTAAAAATCTCGCCGCTTGCGTGCTTCTTCCAGATCCCCCCAAACATCCGGAGCTCTCCCTGGTGCCTCTTCATCGCCCAGAGGAGCAGGGACAGCTTGCCCTCCTCCGAGTCCAGGTCCGGCTGTGACATTGGCTGGTCCCCCCCAAAAATAGTAAAAGGAGAATTCAAAGAATTATTCTTTCTACTATTTTTTTCCAACAGCAACACAACAAACAGAAAACAAAATCCAGAACAACAAGCAAACAAAATAAATAATCACAACCAGCAACAAAAATATTTAATCACAGCATGCAACATTAAATATTTCAAACAAGCATACCAACAAAACAGCAACACTCTAAATCATCAAAGAACCCAAACTCAAAAACACACATCAACAAAAATCAAAGCAACATACCAACAAACAATATCACAAGAGCATCAAACAAAACAAAAACAAACAGCCAAAGCACGAAAAAATTGAAGAAGCATGCCAAGTCTAAACAACGCACTTTGAAAGAGATAAGCAAATTATAATAATTCAATCTTTACAAACGATAAATATATTACAATTATAACATATAATATTTCACATGTGATAATTATATTTCAATTAAGAATTAAGGATTTAAGATAACAGTCAGGCAATATGTCTTCAAATATGTAATCTACATATTTATCAATATCATTAATGTCTATATATTTGATATTGTCTTTTCCTATTATCGAATAAATATATTCCCAAAAGAATAAATACAGCAATAGACATACTTTATATTTAGTGTTGTAGTAATACCATACATGATATTTAGTTATTCTAAATTCATTCAAGACCTTGTTTATTTTATCTTTGCTTAATGAATGCCAATCAATCTCTTCAAACAAATCACGAAATTCTTTAGCAAATGATTTATACGGTTTAATGCTTAGTTCTCCTCCAAACCTTTTAATCAAATCTTTATTATTAAAAAACTCATCAATTTCTTTTTCAAATGACTCTCTATCAATTTTATTGTAAAAACATACAGGAGATCTTTTGTGATATTTCATAAAGAATTTCAATTTTAATTGAAACTTTGTATATCCCTTATCCTTATATTCTTCAACAAACAACTTTTCAAGGTCTCTTGTTATACAGCATTGATTACAATATACATCATATTCACTTATTTTATTACACAGATTAGCAGGTAATAAGTTATACAATGTAAAATTAATATCATTCTTTTTATTATTACAACATTCACACTTACTATAATTAAACAGTGTCATTTTTCCTCTTAATATATTAAGTCAATATTTCTTTAAGTCGTTTTCAAAGAATTTATTTTATAATGGCCGTAAGCAAGTGAGTTTACACTATCTATCCAATATTTTTTGTTTTCATAACTACTAAGAGCAATTTTTTTAGTTGTTATACTAAAAATTCTGTGGTTTTTACTTCTAATACTATTAAATGACTTATGTATAACCTCATTAGTTTTTAAAACCGTCTCAAACTCTTCATATTTCATTTGACGTCTTACTGTGCCTTTTGCTATGCCCTTACATTTCTTATATTTTTTATCATCACCATAAACTGAGTAAGCATAGCATTTAGGACGAAGAGCTATAAACCCTGTTATTATTTTACTTTTTTAATTCATCCTTAAATTTACCTAATACTTTCTTGTTATTCTCATCATAACATTTATGTTCCTTAGGATAATCTGAAAAATCTATTTCTTTTTTAATTGTATTCAGGTCTTCATAAATGTCATTGGTTTTAGTATGAAATACAAAACTATCAGTATCAGTATATACCATTTTAATATTATCTCCATATTTAGGCTTCATAACGTCATAATAAAATTTATACATGTGTTGCTTACTCAAATCTAAAATACGCATCCCAATAAATATAGGTTTGTCTAGTTTCAACTTTGTTTTTTGCTTTTCAACTCCAACCAAATTTTCATTAATGATATGACTATGTTTGAAGTTAGGATTACTTACACACTTCATATATCTAGTTTCATCACTCACAACTTCAAAATCTAAATGTTTCCTTTTATCCTCCATTGTTTTTCCAAATATGGCATTGTTCATCAATTTGTAAACATCTTTCTCAAAATCATTTCTAGCATTCTTTCGTTTCTCAGTGTTAAACTCAATGTAAGGTTTTAAAACTTCTTTTTGTTCAAATTTAATTGCTCTATGAATTTTCTTAAGTTTTAACCCTTGCTTCAAATAAAATTGTAAGGTTCTTATATGGATTACATATTTTTCTTTATCATTTAAATTCAATACTAATTTATTTGTTTTCTCATCCGTAGGTTTTTTATGATTTAAAAATTCATAAATTTCAATTTGTTTATCTGACAGCATGTTGGCTTTAACATTCATAACCTCAGGTGCCATTGGATAGTCATTGTGTAAATCGTGTAATTCTTTAGGATATTCTAAATCCACTTCTAGAATATATCCAATATTATTATTCTTATAATTAATAATGTCTTCTTCTTTTAATGTATCATCCCATTTTAGATTTTTATATGGCAGTTTTTGTATCATGCTTAACCCATACAAATTATTAGCATCAAAATAGTTAATATAACTACTTTCTTTATTTTTATCATATTCTTCTCCCATGTATTTATTATTTGCTTCAACTTTTTTAGTAGAAACCATACACATCCCGCCTCTAAGTCCCGCTTCTATCATTTCATACATTTCTTGGTCATATATTAAATCAATCTCTACACCAGTCATTTTTAGCATAGCATCAAAAGCAAAGTTAGGCAATGTATAGTAATAAGCAGGGTCCAATCCATAATATTTCATACATACATCTCTAAAATTTTCGAAAATGTCAGTCAATAATAATACATCAGTTTTCAAATATAAATCATGGTGTTCACCCATATTCTTAATGTCAAAATGCTTCCATATAATTTTTGCCCTTTCATAGTCGTTAACACTTATACCTTCTTCACTCAACTGACTATAAAAATCATCCTTACTCGGTAATTGCTCATCATCAAATTTATCAAATGAATTCATGTAGTCATAAGGATAAACGCCTTTATCAGTTAATAAAACTAGACATTTCTCACTCTTAATCAAATCATTTTTACTACTAAACCTAAAATTATCTTTCCAGTCTTCACGCAATAACCATTTACTTTTATCTTCTTCATCTGTATTATCATACTTACTCATTGAAACTAACTTATCTAATGAAGCAGTTAAAAACCCAAAAGTGTCTTTAACACTCAAACTTTCAAAACTGATATTATTAAATTTTTCACTGTTCTGAGCGATGACACCTATTTTATTGTTGTTACTTAATTTATCCGCATTTTGAATAATTAAATGGCCATCATAATTTTTCATGTTATGGAAGAATACAGGAATTTTAAAATATCTATTACAAAAATTAAGATTGCAAACATTATGAGCACAACCTCTATACTTACCTGTAAAATGACAATGGTCTCTAACTTTTCTATATTTCTCTGCTTCCTTGGCATTCTTATAGTTCATTCTAAACTTATCCCCACAAATAAAGCAGTTTTTAGCATGTTTAAAATCTTCTTTGTCTTCATCAGTCATGTCTATTTTTTCGTTTTCTCCCATCTTCTCCATTACTTCTGCCCTAATCTCATTAAGTTTTTGACAAAACACATCAACAGCATCTTTACCACGATACATAAATTCATAATTTGTATTATCAACAGCATTAACCATATTAAGCATAAAACCCCATGGTTTATGCTCTTGATAAGAAAAAGTGTTTTTATCTTCATCTTCATCAGGCTTTTTCAGTTCCTCTGTCAAACATTCAAAATCAGCATATACAACAAAAGGACATCTTAACTTTTTGAAGTGATGCTTAAAACTAACTTTCTCATAAGGCTTAGGCATTACTATTTGTTGACCATCAACTTCCATACATCCGCTATCATAATGTTTATTTAATAATTCTTCATTTCTAAATCCATGATTACAATATTTACAAAAATAGGACTTACCATTATGATTACTTTTTTGATTATTAATAAGTCTGCTCAAACTTCTTATATACACATAATGACTGCAATCCTCCTCATCAACTCTCAACAAATCAAGATGACAAGAAGCATCTTTATTTTTCAATTTTCTACTAATAACAATTTGTTCATTATCATCAATTTCATAAACATTAATGGATATTGATTTATTATTTTCTTCAAATATATCTATATCATTATTATTAGCAGGAAAACTCACACCATCAAAAAATAAATCACTTGCTATCTTCTTGTAATGAAACATCTTTTCAGGGTGTGCTTTATCACAAATTTTACAATATCCACACTCAATAGAATATTTAAAACACTTGTCATCTTGATTTTTAATATTGATACATGCCTTTTTCTTTTTAATCCATTCTGGAAGTTCAATATATTTGCCAGCTCTAGTCGGATTATATTTATTATACATGATATGAATATTATTGATATTGCTAATTATTAATCCTGACTGATACACAGCCATATCTAAAATTCTTGTTTCAACATCAGGCCTCATTCTTTTCAAAGCATTCCTTAAATCCTCTTCATTTACAATAGTGTACGACCTTGTCCTAACTGTTACGTTTCTCTCCTCATCAAATAAGTTCATAACTTTCATATTTATTGTAGCATTAAGTTTCATTCCACTATTCTCTTTCAAGTATTCATTAAGTTTGTCAAATTGATAATTAAAATAAGTCAATCCGTTCAACTCTTTTAAATGAATGTTTGAAATTGTGTAGGCGTTAGCATATGCTCTAAAGGCGCTTCTTTCTTCTGTTATTACTGCTTTTTCTTAATAGCATGTTTTAAAACCGTTCTTGCTCCTACTCTTTCTCTGATTTGATTTGCTTTGTAGTCATTAGTTTTCTTTACTGCTTCAAGTCTCTTACTCAATCTATTGCTTATTGGTTTTTCTGGATTATATCTATACTGGTTGTTTCCTATAATTATGGTTTTAAGTTTTTTACCTTTATTATTTAATTTGTATTCTCCTAAATATTCTTTAAGAAGATACTTAACTATTTTAGTGTTTTCATCTGGCGGTAAATCTCTATTCATATTATTATCTATATAATTTAATTAGGTTTTTTCTCTTTAAGTCTTTTTAAAGTCAAAAATTCTAAGAACTAAATAACTAATTATCAGTCTAAATTATTATTTTTAATTTTCAATTTTCAATTAGTAATAATTCATGGCGCAAATAATGCTTTTTCAATCCTTCAAAGACATAGTATGTTTGTAATGTTATATCTTTTTCTATCTTTTCTATTTTGTATTTCCTTTCTGTCCACTTTGAGTTGGTTTCTTTCCTCGATGTATAATTACCTTTTCCTTTTTGGTATATTTTCACTGTGTCTGAAACTGATAATTTAGGGTATTTTCTCATATGCTTTTGCTTCAGTGTAAGGTTTGCTTTTACATTTGCTCTGTTGTCATCATCATGCGCTTCATTTGGTTTCATTCCGGTTGATGAGTGAATAGCGCTATTATATTTCTTTAATGTAGGTTTCAACATATCAGTCCATCTACCTTTAGTAAAATTTATTCTGTCTCCTATTCCTTTTTTCATGGTTCTGATAAAGCGTTCAACAATATTGGCATGTGTTAGTGTTGTTTTATGTATTATACCTAAATCATCTAAATATTTCTTTACTTCTGCTTTAAATGCTCCATCATCATCAGAAAAGATTTCCACAGGCTCACCCAAAACTTTAAATGCTTCTTTCAAACCTTTCAAAACATTTGGACTGTCTCTTTGAAACATTGGATGCACAAAACCTAATTTACTGAAAGCATCTATTACAATCAATGCATAGCGTTCTTCATCTTCTTTCTTAAATATTTTCATATCCATAATATCTATTTGAAATTCTGCTCTGGCATATGGCACTAAGAAACTGTTATAATTCTGATACGGCTTTAGTTGCTTGTTAGGTTGCTTCTTCAACCACTTTGCCACTTCTTCTAATGTTACACTTGCTCCTTTCTCTTTTGCTTGATTGTATAAGCTTTGTTTAGAACCATAACCTGTTTCTAAATCATAGTAGATATTGCTCATTATCTCCTCATTACTTAGTTTACTCATATATTGAAATTGGATTATATTAATTAAAATTAAATTAATATTATCCAATAAGACTTTACTTTTAATACTCTGGCACTTTCTACTTTTTTCATGTCTTGATTTGTTAGAACTGTTGGCCATTGATTTTCCACAAATATTACATGTATAAGGTTTATTAAGTTTTTCTTGAAAGTATTTTTTATGATAATCCTTTTGATATTGTTTCTCTTTATTTTCTTTTGTTTCTTCGCTATCAGTATGACTTGGCAACACATCAGCATCTGAACTTTTATAATGTCTTTCAATGTCATCAACAAAACTACTATTCATAAATAACATATTCATAAAGTCATTATAATCATCTTCATCATGTATTCCTCCTAACAATCTATCGCTTCCATCATCTGAGTGTCTGCTATAGAATGGCATTTATCTTATAGAATAAAGTCGCTATTTCTTTAAGGCATTTTTACAAATTCTGGTATTTTAATTTTTATATTTTATTATTATTATTTTATTGTTTTTCTTTATTCTTATCTTTATCCTTATCTTCATTTTCACTTTCAGCATCTGTAGGAATAGGTATTTCTGTTGGTGGTGCTATTTCATAATTAGCATTTTCTTCTGATGATGATGATGAATTAACAGTATGCGTTGAAGAACTATTAACAGTGATAGGTAATGATGAACTTTGTTCATCATCAGCTATTGAGCTCAGCTCAACAGGCGGAGAACTATTAACGCTAACAGGCGGGGAAGTGTTTAACTCAACTTCCTCACTAACATTTGTATTCAACCAATTCTTTATAGCAGTTGCTATATCGTATGATGTTACTAATGAATTCATTGTCAGATTAACTAATAACTCTGAACCTTGAATTGTAGTTAATGTAGTGTGATATGTTAAATGTGCTACTATTTGTCCTACACTAAAACCCGTCCTCAACATAAATTCTATAATCCTCATCAAAATAAATAATTTCTTTCTATATTTATCAATATCATCATCCTTTTTGTCACGGCTTCGCCCTGAGGGGGTTGATTTATCAACCCCGTCACCATCATCATCGTCGTCATCATATAAATCAGGGTCATATGTAAATGCTATTGCTTCTGCTTCAGCCTTGGTTATCAGTTTGCTTTTGAAACTCTTTGAAGAACCGCCTAATATTTTTGTCTCATCATCAAAATTATAAGTTTGTGTCGCTTTATCATTTGGTAGGTCTGTTTGTGTTGCCTTGTTTTCTTTGTTAAGCGTTTGTGTTGCCTTGTCGCGAAGCTCGCGAGCCTCTGACGAGGCGTCTGCCATCATAACTTGAGCGTTCATATATCTTTCTTTATTTTTATAATTCATTAAATCCATTTTATCAAAATCAAAATTATTCAATAACATATATTTTTTGTATTTCTTCAATATAACTGTTGTTTTCATTTTGCTTGTGATTGCTTGTTTAAGCATTTCATCATATGTAGGGCGTTTCCTTAACTCTTGCTTGTGGTTGTTAATCATTTTATATAATTATTGATAAATTATGTAAAATTATCTATTTTTCCTTTGTTGCCTTGCCTTTTCCTTTCATATCTTTCCAATCATTCATTCTTTTTCTTAACAATTCATCATTTACTTCTGTTGTCCATTTTCCGCTGTTTATAAGTTTATCCACCAGTCCAACTAAATAAGTTCTACCTGTTTCCTTTTTTCCTTTCCCCTTTTTCTTTGTGTTTGAATATTGTTGTTCCTGTTCTTCAGTAAGTCCTGCTCCTCTTAAATATAATTGAAATAATATGTCTTCTTCTTTTACTGTGCTTCCCTTCCAATGGTTTATATCAGTTGAGTAGTCAATGGTTTCCTTATGTGTTCTTGTTTGTCTTGCTGGTAATG
Source organism: Effrenium voratum (assembly GCA_963377175.1). Classification (NCBI taxonomy): domain Eukaryota; class Dinophyceae; order Suessiales; family Symbiodiniaceae; genus Effrenium; species Effrenium voratum. The sequence continues at coordinate 2,293,077 of CAUJNA010001224.1, read as the reverse complement.
TGGATGAACTGCCAGCGGTTTCCATTTTTTGCTCTATTCTTTTTTCTGCTTCTTTTATTTCTATTAGTTCAGGACTGTTTTTATCTTCGTCATCTAATCGTTTCAATTTCAATCTTGCTCTTGCTATTTGTAAATTTGAAACTCTTTTTGGTTCAGGACTGTCTTTATCTTCATCAATAAATCGTTTCAATTGCAATCTTGCTCTTGCTTTTTGTAAATTTGAAACTCTTTTTGGTTGTAAATCTTCCAATGGCGGTAAATCATCATAGTTGCTTGACTTTGCGGTTGCTACTGACTGCCAGTCATCTTCATCTAATTGTTTTGCTCGTTGTGCTCGTTGGTGTAGGTCTGCTATTTGTTCACTACTAAGTCTTTTTGAAATTTGACTGATTTGTCGTTCGTGTTGTTCCTCTGCATCATCCATTGTGGCACTTAGTGTTTGTATTGAACCGTCTCTTAAATCATCCATTTCATCATCCTTCGATATATCAAAATATTTTGTTTGATTTTCTCCATCTACCATTTTTTAAAGTGTTGCTGTCTCAAATCTACTGTATTATTATCATACACTGTTCCTAATGGACTATCACGAAAATAATAAGCGTTTCTGTCTATTACATCTCTTATATTCTTATTTTTAAATTCTTCCTTTGTAATTTCCTTTATCAGTTCATTATAAGACGGTCTTAATCTTAATTGAGATTTTAATGTTTTCATCTGTGCATTGTCTAATCTCATTAGTATATTAAATTAATTAGATTATATTTATTAATCTAATTAATTAATTTAATTAATTTAATCAAAATTAAAATCTTGTCTTAATTGATTGATTATTCCTTTCTTCTTCTTAATCATTTCTGAATAGGATTTACCTGTTTCACTTGATGGGTGATGTCTCAATTTTTCACTTTCCAACCTTTGGATTTCATTAAAATAAGCCTGTGCTTCTTCTTGATATCTTCTTTTATTTTGAAATACAGCATAATCTTTTTTAGCGCTATGACGTTCTAATTGTTCTTGTAATTCTTTCAAATATGTGTAATTAGGTTGGTGTGCCTTGTTGTCTCCTTCATAATAGTAATGTTGACTTGATTTATATTTATTCTTCTTTTTTGGTTTGTTTGTTTCAAAAACTGCTTTTCTATCAATAACATCACTGATATTCGGTTTGTCTTTATTTTGTGGTTCTGTTATTCTATTTACAACGTTGTCATAAATTTCTCTACGGTGCATAAGCAATTGTTTTTTATCAATAATCATTATATAATAATAATTAGATTAAATAATTTTATTTGCTAAATTAATAATTTTCTGTTTATTTTTATTATCTCGTTCCATTTTAATATTATTGTATCTATCTTTTGCAGTTTCAAATACTTTATTAGCAGTTGTTTCTAAATGTTTTTTCAATCTTTCTTCTACTCGTCTTTCTATTTCTTGTTCATCAACTTTTGGAATATTATCTTTAACTTTTTCATATACATTATTCTCAAATTCTTTTGCTTGTTGTGGATGCATAATTTTTCTACGGACAACTTTGTTAGGGTCTGGTTCTTTTTTAACTGGTATTCCATTACAGTTATGACGATATCTGAAAGTGTATTTTGTTAAATATTTTTTACATTTTGGACATTCCACTTTTTCAGTTGAGTACGTTTTAGATTTTAATTCTTGTTTTGGTGGTTCGCGTAGCAACGCGAAGCATTCGCGTTCGTCTATATTATTATCTGGTGTATTGTCTTTATTATTTTCTTCATTTATAATATTATTAGTTTCTACTTCTTTACTTTCTTCATTAATAATAGGTTCTTCTTTACTGTCTTCTACTTCTTTAGGTGTTTCATTATTTTCAATGCCTACATCTACTATTTCAATATTTTTAACCATATAATTAGTATATAATAAATATTTATATTAAAATATGTTAATATAATTAGTATATAACAAATATTTATATTAAAATATTTAATATATGCTTTTCTAACCTTCAAAAAATGTTAATGAAAAAGAAGATGTTGTGCCATTCATATTTAAAACTCTACCCGACGCATCAGTAAATCTAAAATGAAGTCTATTCAATGAACGCATACTAACATCATTAGCATCATTTAAAATTAGTTCATTATCATATATGAGGTTGCCGAATGATGTTAAAACTGGTACTTTCTTTATTATTGATGAAGTACCAAAACTACATAACTGGTTTCCGTTACTTAATTCATTACAATGAATATAAATATTTTAACAGGTAAAAATGATATAAATCCACTAACAAACGGGTCTGCTGTACTATTTACTTTTTCAGTAGTATTTCCTAAAATGTCATTAATACTATTAGGATAATCTCTATCATAATCAACACCAAAACTGTAATTTGTTTTTAATTCTTTATCTGTATGGATTATAAAAAAGTAAGAAATATAATTACAACTTATAGTTATATTATTTGTTTTTAATGAATAACTACAAGTAAAAAAATTACTGTTTCCATCAGTTCCATTAGTAGCAGTATTCAATTTATTTTGTAATTCGGTTGCTAATTCACTACCTACATAACTACCTTTATCAGGTGCTACAATAAAATAATATACTGATGCTCCTATTAATATCCCTCCTAATGTTAAATATAATCTGTTATTTAAATTTTCTTCAATTGGATAAAATGAATTAGCGATAGATACTTCGTGACAAATCATTTTAGTATTTGGTCCGCATTCTTGTTGCTCTCTTAAATTAATAACAAAATCTGATGTAGATTGACTGTCATTTAAATCACGATAAGCACTGTTGATATATATTTTACGAAATCTCATTATATTAATTAATTAGAAATTTTATAATTTAATTATATATGAAAAATAAATATAAATACAGTTTTTACGATAATAAAAACGCTACGAAGTACAAATATTATTTAAAAGAAGGAACATTAAAATCATACAATCCTCTTCATCAAGGATATAGTGAGATGTATAGAAAAATAATTAATGAAATTCAACAAGAAAAATCATTATTCAAACCTAAATATAATAATAATTTATCTGACACAGAAGGATTAAACAAAGCATATACAAATGGTAAAGGTTATTATTTAGATAATAATAAACTATATGTTGCTGGAACATTTGGTAAGTCTAATATTATATCAAATATTAATGATATTTTAAGTGATATTACAATTCCATTTGGTTTAAGTTCATTCAGTGAAAGGTATAGAGATATTAGCGATATACTTGATGAAAACCATAATATTAGTGAAGTTATTTCACATTCATTGGGTAGTAGTGCGAGTGCTAAATATTTAAAAGAAAATCCTGATAGAAATATTAGATTAACTACTTACGGTGCTCCTTTTATTTCAATGTCAAACAAAAACAATGACAACTACACAAGCATACGAAATTTTGGAGATATAGTCAGTATTTTAGATAGAGGCAGTATAACATCAAATAGAGGAGGTTTTAACCCATTAACAAATCATCAACACTCATTATATGGTGATACTGGCAAGGACGTATCAAGAAGCATTGAACCTGTAAAGGAAATTTTGTAGTCTTATATATAATGCCTAATAATGATATAAAAAATACTATAAATCCTAAAAAGAAAGTCAGTTATGATGACATTAAAAAGATTGTAGAGGATGAACGCGAAGCCTTCGCGTTGCTACGCGAACCTAATTATAAGGTTGAACATAATAATATTAAAAATAAATCTAAAAAACTATTAAATAAAAAATCTAAAAAAGAAGTTATAGATTATTCACACTTTAAAATAAAATAATTTAATAATAGAATAATTAATATTTTTCTATTATTAAATATATAAGTTATGGAAACATTAGATATTGAAGATGTCCTTGTTGAAAAGAATTTAAGATTTAAATTAAAAGATGGCGGTTCTTATGTCCGTTCAAAAGAAAGTAAAAACTTTTATCCTTCATCGGTTTCTACCTATACCGCTGATACAAATTCTGTAATTAGATTTAACATTACTGGACCACCTAATCAATGGTTGTCCTTACCATCACTATTATTAGGATTTACTTTAAACAACGCTGATAACACAGAAAATCACGAACTTAGACCAATTGATACAGCCGGTTTCTTTGATAGGGTGCGTGTGTTAATGGGTGATGTCATTGTATGTGATTTAAATTCTCTTTCTCGTGCAAGTGCTATGAAAGATGTATTAAAATCATCAGAAGAAAAAAGAATTGATGAAGCATTAGGTTTTGGAAATACTCTACTCAATCACGATGGACGGTTTTTAGTTTGTGATGCTACTGGAACTTCTACTACTCAAGCAGTAACTAGAAATGTAACCAATGGTAATTATAAAGGAATTAAAGAAGGTAAAAGTGCTAATGTCTATTTTGATTTAAATTTAAAATGTTTCAAGACTTGTGAAAACTGGATACCTTTATCTTATTGTCCAATAACAGTTGAATTATATTTAACAACTGATGTATTAAAACCAATTGTTAATAGAACAGGACTTTTTACTGCTACAAATACAAGTATCACTTGGTCAGTCACAAAACCTTTATTCAAAGGAAATGTCTATACTCTTGACGATAGCTTATATGCAGAGTATGCTAAAATATTAGAAACTGGTTCTCTTCCTATTACTTTTGAAACTGAAACACTACAAGAACAAACAGCATCAACAACAACTGAAATATTCACAACTATTGTCCGTAATGTGTCTAAATTAAATAAACTGTTTATTTCTTTTTCAAATGCGACTCAAAAGGGTTATGTAGGCGGATACGGTGAATTATTGAAACCATATAACTTTATGTATCATCCACTGGCACATGTAACAGGTGATAAAGGACGTTATGACCCAGAGCATGATTTATCTGCTTCTTTGATAATCGGTAATCAAGTTATTCCAAGTCAAGAAATTCAAGGTGTTCGTGAAGCATACGCCCATCTTATGCATTGTGCTGATAAACCAATGTTAGTTAGTGCAGAAGATTACAGGTCTCACGCTTTTATGTATGGTTTTAATTTACAAAAATTAGAAAGTGCAAATTATACTGGTATGAACCTTAAAAATAATTCAAATATGGTTGTTAAAATAAAAGCGTTGGAGGGTTCAACATTATATAGCGCTCCTGGTAAAATGGCCGAGAGAATTTATATGCTCTTGGTTCATGAGTGCATTCTTGAAATCCGCTCAAATTCTGTATCATTTTATGATTAAAATAAAAAATATGATATTATTAATTTTCTAATTAATAATATAATATTATAAGCAAAAACTTAATGAATATCTTTGATATTACAGCAAATAGAATTAGGCAAGTAAAAGATGGAGCAGTCAATGATATAGAAGACCTTTACGCGAGTAAATCTGACATTCAAACAGTATTAGATAGTAAAGCAGACCAAGCAGATACTTACACAAAGGAACAGATAAACGCTAATTTTTATGATATAACTGAAACATATGACAAAACAGAAATTAATGTATTATCAAATAATATTAGTTCAAATTCATTTTTAATAGGTAATCTGACAATAACTTCAAATACAAATTTTAATAATATTTCATTAAATACAAGTTTAATAAATAATTTAAATTCTACTATGACAACTAATTTTAATAATATTTCATCAAATACTAATTTAATTAATACAAATTTTAATAATATTTCATTAAATACAAGTTTAATAAATAATTTGAATTCTACTATGACAACTAATTTTAATAATATTTCATCAAATACTAATTTAATTAATACAAATTTTAATAATATTTCATCAAATACAAATTTAATAAATAATTTAAATTCTACTGTATCAACTAATTTTAATAATATTTCATCAAATTCTCATTTAATATCTCAATTACAAACAGGTTCATTTGATAGTAATTTATATTACAATAAAATAACAACTAATAATTTATTAACAGATAAATTAAATACATCAGTATTAAATAATACATTAATTCATAATATAACAACTACTTCAATTTTCAAAATAGCAAATTTTGGAAATTATAATAACTTTTTTGAAATGTATAATAATTATTTTGATAGTTATGTTTATGGAAATTTAAGTGGAGCAACTATGTTTTTGAATCAAAGAGGTTTTGGAGATGTAGAAATTAATAATTCTTCAACTTTTCAAAATGATAAAATATTATTAAATCATAATACTACAATATTATCTAATTTACAAGTATCAGGTTTATTTTCGTGTTCATCTATTTTAGATATAGCAGGTTCTGACGCTAGATATGTTTTACAATCAGATGGATTAAGTGGATTAATAACAGGAAATACAAATACAATTAATTCAATAATTACAAATGATAGCGCACAAGATACAGTAATAAGTCAAAAATTAGACAAAGTTAATACAACTGCGCAAACAGTAAACTCTCCATTAATACTTAGTTTAACAGATAATACTAATCCAATATTTAGAATCCAGGACGCAGTTAGTAACCAAAGACTCGAGTTTAAACGAGGATGTCAGTTAGACTCTTATCAAGGACTAACAGGTGCTACGCCTTATCGATTATGGCTAGGATGGAATACAGGAGATGTTATTATTGGAAGACCTAATAATGCTTCAAGAATTACAATTAATGGTAATGTTCATACTTCATATAATTTTGCGCAGATGCACGGAACATCATATTTTGAAGGTGCTGTTTATATGAAAGGAAATTTATTTACAAATGATGATTTTTCAACGGATATTAAAACAAAAATAGATAATATCAATACTTCAATAAATGGATTAGAACCATATTTAGAAACATATACACCAGATGCAATAGAAGGTTTTTATATGCATCATCCTAATTTTGTTTCTCTTTCTGTTGGCGATATTACTAATGCCAGTAACCAATATATGATGTGTGATGGATTAGTTAATAAAACTATTTTTAGTAAACCTATTGACGTGTTAGGTAATATTTATACAAATGCTGATGTTAATTGTGATAATGTTAATATTGATACTGATGGTAAATTAACAATTGACACAAATTGTGAATTATATAGATATGTTAGTGCTTTTTCATCTTTTGATATGAGGAATAGTGATGCTAATTCTTCAATTAGGTTCATTTGCGGAGACCCTGCTGTTCAATCTAATATAGTTGGAGCAGTTAATATTTCTACTGGATGGACTTTTAACACTTCTACTGTTGATGTAATGGGTAATTTATTTGCTGATGATGTTTATGTTAAAACTAATGGAGCATTAAGAAGCAATCATATAGCACCTAATGGTGGAACATTAGTAACTGTTGATACTAATATGGCAATACAAAATGCATATTTAGCAACTAATACCATTCAATCATTTGATTTAACAACGGTTTCATTTTTGAATAATATTTCAATGACTACTGGAACTGATATTAAAATGGGAACATCGGAAATATCAACTTATCATGATGGAACTAATTTATCTACAATTGATGTAATATTCAGAACATCAAACACTGCGTTTAGAGTTTCAGATGCTTCAAGTACACCTTCAGTTTTATTATCTATTGATAAGACATTTGGAACTACAGTAAATACTGGAAGTTTTACAAATAATGCTCCATCGACTTTTAATGAAAATGTAACAGTTGCAGGAACGAAAAAAATGTTATGTAATTTAATTGAACCATCAACAGGAACTAATATAGATTTAACCGCAACAACAGTAACTATCAACGGAACTTTTGTGGATTCATCTGATTCAAGATTGAAATATGACATAGACAATATCAAATCTAATTGTATGAATGTTATTAAGAAATTTAAACCGAAGAAGTTTAAAAGACACGATAGAAATGATAACGGTAAAACTCATATAGGATATATAGCAGATGAAGTATTAAAAGCAATCCCGAAAGAATTTGAAAATGTTGTTAGTAAAGACAGAGAGTATTTAGGATTGAATTATTTAGTTTTACCCGTGTTAGTTCATAAAGCAGTATTAGAATTAAATGATAAAGTAGATAAACTTGAAAAAGAAATTAAGGAATTTAAAAAAGAAAAAAATAAATAATTTAAATATATAAATATATAAATATATAAATAAATAAATAAATAAATAATAATATATCTAGATATATATATGGACATTGACAGAAAAGTTAAAATAGAAGTATTATTTAAGAATGATAGTATGAGAGAAAAAACTTGTTATTGTGGTTGTAAAATTACTAAATTAAATAAAGATGAATTTACATTAGATAAATGTAATAATAAAGAATGTGATTTTAGTCATTCTAAATTTGATGAAAAAATTAAAGAATTAAAAAGACAAAGAAGAGAAGAGGAATTTGACAGACGAGTGGTGAAGTGTGATAAAATATGTGCTCCTTTTACACTGTTGTTTTGTTGGCCTATGCTAATTCCTTTGCATATTTATCATTGTATGGCATATCTTTGAATATTTATTATTGTATTATATTATAATCTAAATAATAATATATAATGGGTAATTCAAATAGTAATGTTGAAACTTCATCTATTGATAAAATTAATGATATTGATATAGAAAAATTAGATTTAAGTAATATTGATAAATTACAGTTGAAAGCAATTAAGCAAGTGAGTGAACGATTAGAAAAACTAGAGGCAACTAAATGTGACAAATTAATATATAAATTACCTGCTCTCAATCTCTGTTCGTATTCATTATTTTGAATTTTAAATTAATAATATTACAAAAAATATATTAATATTATTAATTTAAAAATATTTATAAAAGTCATCATTGATGACTTTAATAGTTATTTTTTTTACTTGTAATGAAATAAAATTAACCATATTATCATTATACACTAATTCAATTTCATAAAGATATTTATTAAGATAATAATAAATATCAAATAAATTATTTGATGTTATAGTACGAAAACGATCTTGATTCAAACATTTAGATGATGTAGATGTAATAATTAACCCATATTCAATTAATAAATTTAATGGTGTATATATTTTATGTAATTTATCTAACTCACTTAAATTAAAAACATATGATAATCCATTATTAATATTGATATTATCAATTTCAAAACAATCTAGGTTATTTAATTTGTAAGACTTATATACTGGTTTAAATTTATTAATATAATTTTTAATAATATTATTATTTTTTATTTTTAATAATCTAACATCGCCTAAACTATAAGATAATACTATGTCTTTAATTTCTATTGGTAAATCATAAAATATCATATAATATTAATATATATTTAATTATTTAATTATTTATTTTTTTAATTAGTAATTTTCAAATATTGAGAAAAATTTTTCATAAACATTTTATCTGGATTCTTTTCTAAAAGGTTAATATATAAAAAACTATGTGGTTCATCAGTGGCAGTCTCATATATTTTATAAATTAGTTTCTTGCTTTCATGTAAATTATCGCTTCTAACAATTGCTGATAATTCGTCTTGCAATATTTCTATCTCTTTAAAATTTCTAACTTTATAATAAAACAAATGACTTATATTTACTCTAATAATTGGTGGTACGGTTGATGATTTTTGAAGACTTACAAGTGTTGATATTCCACTATGACGACCTCTACAAAATAAAGAATTTAACAATTTGTTATTTCTTGTTATTGCTGGATTATCAGATACATCATCCAAAATTACCAAAATATTAAATAATTTCTTCGTTCCTTGTTTTTTCTGATATTCAATTATTTTATTTTGAGTTTCTATAACTCTTTCTAAATCTTCAACATTGAACTCATCCCACCAACACGTTTCTTTATCATTATCTACTTTCAAACCTTCTTTAATGTATTTCTTCACTGGCAACCAAATACTATCTAAATTTACAGATGGAGACCAGATAAAAATTCTTTCAAATGCTCCTCTATAAATATCAAGTATCATTGATACAAGTAAAGTTGATTTTCCACTTCCAGATGGACCGACAATCATAGCTCTCATTGGCAATTTAGGGACGACCTCATGCTTACTTTGCTTAAAGTCATATTTGATTTCATCAATTGGTTTTACATCAGGCATAATAAAAATAATATTATAAATACTTATAAATAAAAAAATATATAATATAATTATATCATAATGGCTATAGAATCTATTAATTTAAGTGAAGTGGCTAGTATTCGGAGGATATATAAATTTGGTGATGTCTTAGTTCCAGATACTGTACAAATATATTATGATACGATGTTATACTTTTTATCTGGAATTAAAAATTATAATATCGTAGTATCCAAGTCCGCAATTGAAAATGACAATAACCTAGATTTTAATTTTAGAAAGTTAGTAAATTTTATGAAAGATTATTCTAATATATATACAGATGAAATGATAAATAGTGTACAAGAAGTTATTAATAATAATATTCTAGATGTTGATATGCTAACTGCACTAAAACTTACTAAAGCTAAAGAAAATAATTTAAATAAATATTCTATTTAATATTAATGGACGCGAGGAACGAGCCTCGCGTGCTAACGCGACCATCATTATGTTATGAGTGGCGGTGAATAACATAATGGAACAGGTTTCCATTGCTTCAATCAGTAAGCATTGAAGCTAATTAGTTTGTATCTCTCTCGCGTGCAATGAAAACCCCAAGTGCTGTGCCCTCCGAATATTCTATCATGCATGAAAATAATAAGATTAAATAATTTAAATAATTATTTTATCTTATTATTATATGACTGTTATCCATTGCAATTGTTGTAAAACTTATGATGACAAATATTTATTTAAACATCTAAATTCAAAACATCATCAGAAATTTGTGGGATATAGATGGAATAAGGACGATACAATGAAAAAACTTTACAAGAAAAGAAAGACAGAAATTAAAAATAATTTATCTTATTATTTAATATGAAAAGGAGTTATTCAGATTATATTAATATAATAGATGAAATGGAGAATATAGAACAAGTACTAATAACTGATAATAGATGTAAAAAAATATGTTATTTTATTTTAGAATTAATTAAGTTTTTGATACAATATATTAAAAATATAAATGCTAATATAAATGCCAAAAAAGAAAAACAAAAAGAATAAGACAGGTTTAAGTGTTTCTTCAACAGAAGATAGCGGAGAAATTGTTAAAGAAACATCAGTATTTGAGATTGCTTGTCCTATGTGCAAAAAGATGTTAGAACTTAAAAATGAATTAGAAATAACAAATAATAAAACATGTAAATGTTCATGTATTCCAACAAGTTTCAAAATAAGTAAAAATGATAAGAAAATGAGTATTGATAAAACTAAAGACAGTATCAACTTAGAAACTGATGTCCATAGTATAACTTTTAAATTTGGTAGGCAAGCAACACCAACCGATAATAATGAAAACGAAACTCAGGAAACTGTTAAACAAATCATGAAAAATTAGTATTTAAAGAGTAGATTTAACATAATTGCACTTTATAAATATAAATAAATAAATATATAAATAAATATCTAATTATTTATATAATCATAATGCCAACTATGAATGGACAAGACCATAGAATTATAACTTTTGACGATGAAGAAATTAATGATATATTCGATGGTGATAAAAACTTTGCTAGGCAATTGAGTATAGAATATTTTTATTGGTTAGATGCTAAATTTAACAATAAATATTTTATGAAAGGCATAACTAAACCAGATAAATTTGATAAAATGTTGAAGTTTTTTGAAATTACAGGTAACGATGAAGGTTTAATACAATTGAAAAATAAAATTGGTGAAAGACTCTTAGAATATAATTTATTTACATATATAACATTAAATTATTCAGGTAAATTATATAATAAAACGTATAATTAAATAAATAATTATCTAAATAAATATATAGTAATGTCTGAAAATGAGAATTACACTATTAATGATTTAATGAAGAAGATAACATTAATTGGTAAAAATATTAAAACCTTAAATGATATGATTAAATCCATTGATGACAAAATGAAACCAGTTGAACGCAATGAAGATAAAGAAAAAATCGAAAAGATATTTCAAGCAAAATCTATAGGAAGACCATCGGGCGACTACCCGACAAAGCAAAAGAAATACTGTGATATGTTGAATACAGGAAAAATCAAACAACCTAAAAGCACCACTTTAGAATTTTACAAAATTTCAAAAAATGATGATGGAGTATATGTATTATTTGAATAAATAATATCTAAATAATTCTAATAAATGAATTTATTAGAATTATTTAGCAAGAAGACCTATACAAAATACCTAGCGAATTAATTTGTGAAATCTTAGTGAGTTTGACGGAATAAGGATTAACATAGCTTGATTTTTGGATTAACATAGCTTGATTTTTGGATTAACATAGCTTGATTTTTGGATTAACATAGCTTGATTTTTGGATTAACATAGCTTGATTTTTGGATTAACATAGCTTGATTTTTGGATTAACATAGCTTGATTTTTGGATTAACATGGCTTGATTTTTGGATTAACATGGCTTGATTTTTGGATTAACATGGCTTGTGAAATGTGGTGCTATAATTCTTAATCATACTATAATAATAACATTTATACCCTTATATGTTATAATTATAATGTAAAATGACTTAAAGGAATAAAGACTTAATATAATAAGAGGAAAATGCCAATGCTAGGAGTGACAGAAAAAGAGCTGGAACAGGATAGAAAGATAATATTGAGTTTCATTAAGGATAATCCCTATCCATCGTATAAACAAGTCATTGAAATAATTAAAAACGATAAAACAATGAAAGATATATATCCAGATATGTTCGCTGAGTATGGAGAACAAAATCATCAATGGATAAAAGAGATCTACGAAAACATAATGAAAGAAGAACTCGTTAAACGGAATGGTAATAGTATTAATGAAAGAGGAGGAATGACAACAATGCATTGCAATTATTATACTTTGGTATCAGTGTTGCGTTATTTAATACAACAAAGAGCACCAATGAAAGATTATGACGTTAGCTTAATCTGGTATAATATCAGAAACATCTTGAGCAGTTCTTGGAACAACATAGGAGACTGGAAACACTAAAAACAGGTTTAATCATACTATGATTATCACATGTAAACTATTATATGTTATAATTGTAATATATTTATCGTTTGTAAAGATTGAATTATTATAATTTGCTTATCTCTTTCAAAGTGCGTTGTTTAGACTTGGCATGCTTCTTCAATTTGTTCGTGCTTTGGCTGTTTGTTTTTGTTTTGTTTGATACTCTTATGATATTTTTTGTTGGTATGTTGCTTTGTTTTTTGTTGATGTGTGTTTTTGAGTTTGGGTTCTTTGATGATTTAGAGTGTTGCTGTTTTGTTGGTATGCTTGTTTGAATTATTTAATGTTGCATGCTGTGATTAAATATTTTTGTTGCTGGTTGTGATTATTTATTTTGTTTGCTTGTTGTTCTGGATTTTGTTTTCTGTTTGTTGTGTTGCTGTTGGAAAAAAAATAGTAGAAAGAAGAATTCTTTGAATTCTCCTTTTACTATTTTTTCCCCCCCCCTCCGGATCGCAACAACCAGAGCGCTCCGTTGGGCGCCAGCAGCGCGCTCAGCCGCCGCAAGCCCGCGCAGGGGTCCGGCAGGTGGTGCCTCGCGGGGGATGAAGCCGTGGCTTCGTTGGTTCCCGTTTCGGTGGTTTTGAAGGGAAACGCCACAGGGAACACCCGCCATGTGGAGGGAAAACCCGCCATTTGGGGTTCCCTCAAAGCCAAAACAAATCAAAGGGGAACAAAACAACCCACAGATTTGGGGGAGTTCCCCTAAAGCCAAAAGGATTTAGGGGGGGTTTCCCCTGAAGCCAAAAGTAAAAAAAAAGCAAAAAAATGATTTGGGCTACTTTGATACATACCCAATTGACTGGCCAGAAGTTCTTGGGAGGTCCCTAACCTGATGCCCTAACGCCACCTCAAACGAATGCTAGGCCTTTACGTGACTTTTGTTCGAATACATGTGGTTCTAGCGACGCATCTCTAAGGCACCCTAGCTTAGCGAGCGCATTACCACTGCCATGCTCAGAATAGCCAAGGCCCGTAAGGAACTGTAAGAAACAACGTTGCAAACGAAGAGACTGTCATTCAACACGTTGACAAGGGGCATTCATGTACAATTTCAATAGGAACCGTTTGGTGGGCAGTATTTTGGTGGGGATTCATGTTCACCAACGGATTGTGTGTGTGTGTGTGGTTTCTTCGATTCTCCAGGAAAATCACACATCTCGCTGGAAATGGGCAAATTGGTTAAATTACCCAATCCGTGCGTTCACCCAATCCGAAACCGTTGGCACACCACGACACTGATGCTGATCACATCTCAAGGGCAACCAAAAGGAGGATTGCCAGGTCTCTTTCGGCAAATCACCCGACGAGGAGGACAGTGGTGTCAAGGACCCAATCGTACTGTTTTTCAGCGAGCCTCCAGCTCGTAGTGTTTTGCAAAGACCTTTGCCTCACTGTTTGCTGTTGCGTTCTGACCTCAATGTTTGGTGGACTAGTTACTACAAAAGAGTCGCAATCAACACCTGGTACTCAAGTGCAGTCAAACCCATGCACGGAACAAAAAGGGAGGATATTCTCTTAAGCTTCACTGTCCCAGGCTTTGGACTCTAGTTACTACAAATGTGAGATCTCAAAGGGTCGAACTCCGTCCAGTATCATTCATCTCCGAAGGGAGAGACTGCCTTCATGGTGGACCCCAACCCACCAAAAAGGAGAACGGGCAGGAAGAACATTGACGTACCTTGTGGTGGTTCAAGCTCGAATCCAAAACATAGTTGAACAGGGAGATGGTGGACAATCGGCCCCTTGTGATGCCAAACCCAGGGAGTGAGCCAAAACGGTGGGTGTAGGAGTAAACAAATGGCCAAAGGACCCTTGTACTCCGGTTCTATCCGTACCCTCCTGATTCTGAAAAAGCGATCCTTCTCTGCCAAAAATAGCCCACCTCGTGGACATGAGTCGTTTCTGAACTGAAGGATTAATGAAGAGAGTGGGAGACCAACCTTGTGTGCATGTGTTTTGAGTTGGTAAAGCCTCTTCTTTGCTCTTTTAGTTTGATTTTCTCCTGGGGGAGGAGTGGGGGGTAAAGGGACACCACATGAACTCATCCCATAGAAAGGTTGGCTACAAAAGCCCACGCGTGAAGCGTCCGAGCTCTTCCGCCAAGTCGCAGCACTCCGCAGCAGATCACCAGGTGAAAGCCATTGCCAACCAACGGGTTCCCTGGCGAAGTTCGGGCCTCCAAACCCTAGGTCCTCCAGAGAGGTTAGAATAAGGGCACCTTTTTGTTCTGTAGTCTGTTTTAGTAGGGGAACCCTCCCCAAAAAAAGGGTAAAAGAGCACTACTGGGAGACCTAGCCTTAGTGACTCGCTGATTTCCGATGCTTAGAAGTTGGAGAATGCATTTCGATACAACATCTACGCGCGTAACATCACCAAGTTTCAGGACTCTGATGTTTATACTTGATTAAATTGGTATTTAGAAAATCCAAGCAATAGGCAACCGATTTCTGCGTGTATTAGTTTTCGCTTTTGCAACACAAGCGAAACCTCATAAATACACAAGCAAGGGTCCAAGCCACCAACCATGGCTAAACCTTTTGGAATTCTGAAACACCACAGCATTCTAAAAATTAAAGGCTTCGACTGGGTTCCAACTGTGACGGGTGGAAAAAAACAAACACCACAGCCTTCCAAATTTCAAAATCTTCGACTGGGTTGGAAGCCGTAACCATGGCGGGTGTTGAACACATGTGGCGGGCCATTGGGAGCCCAGGACCCGCCGCCTTCAAGAGGAGAAGCCGACCATTGCGGTCGAAACGTACTCCAAATCCGGTCAAAGGATCTGCGCAAAGAGGGGAACGCAAAAGCTTGGTTGACGATAGAAGGGGAGCACAAAAATATTTTTCAGCAGTTACGTGGGGATTTCCCACTAAACCACAATAAGCAAAAATGTAAAATGTTTCCCAACAACAACCATGAAAGGGCGACAAAAGCACATGTCAGTGGCAAGCATTGATCTGCGCAGGTTTTGCTTGTGGCAAACCAAGGAACCAAACTTACAGCACTGTCCCAGATCCTTCTTTCCAACAAGTTCTTTAGCGACCTTGGCTAGGCACGGATTCAAAGTAGAATGCTCTCGGAACTGGATAAAAGCATCAACATGTTTTGTAGCCTATGCCATAGAACCCACTTGCACAGAGGACGTAAAGTCCCGGCCCAACGATGGCACAGTTGGGGGCGTTCGCTTTCCCATGTGGCTGCGTGTCGTGACCATTTCTGGGCCGCTTGCACAAAGGGAACTATGACGCTCGCGTTGCTCCCGTTGACCATCTTCCTGTTGGTGTCCCTTTAAATCCATATACCCTCAAATGGGTATAAAAGACCCCCAATCAATCAATGCTGTTGGATTCTCTTTAAAAAGGGGGGTCAACTAGGTCTCCTAGAAGAGGCCCCGGCTCCGTCTCTTTCCCTCTCTCTCTCTCTATCCGCGCCTGGTGTGAGGTCCATAATGTCCCCCACCAGGAAGCGGATGCGCGCCTCGGGTTGGCTGCCGATGGTCATGGGGAAAAAAACGAAGGCTTGTGGGGTAAGGGAAAGAAGTAGTTTGTTTATTTTGTTTTATTGTTTGTTTCCTATATACAGGTTGGGAAATGTTATACCTTATTATATGTATAGGTAATTGTGTTCACCTGTATCAAATTATGTTGTCTTGAATATATCTGTGCATGCCCCGTTTATCTAATAATATGTAATTCATTGTATTCACCTGTATTTAACGGTATCAATTGTGAATTGAATCTCTTTGCGTATGCCCCTTATACGTCGCATAAACAACTTGGCACCCAAACTTTGGTAGGACAACTTGCTCGGAAGTAAACAACACGCACCGCTGGACTAATTGTCCGATGACCAGTAAACAAGAGGGCGGAACGGCCGCACCTGTGTACTCGTTGGTGTGTGGTTGGTAATCAAACTGCACCTCCAACGTCTCCCACCACAAGCGAAGCCCCTCTTACAAGGACCCCCCGCCCCCGCAATTCAATCACCTACATGTTTGTTCACTTATGGCTTTATTCAAAATTGGGGCACCACGCCTTTTACCAACTACGTGTTCGTGATCATTGCCCGTGAATCAGGATCCTTCCAATTCTCAAGCCTCGAGCACCCGGAAAAAGAAGAGGCCGCCATTACACCATGAACGGTTGGCACAACTTCAGAACTCGGTTGCTTCTGCTCCCCTGCTAAAAGTTTAACTTTTAGTGGTTTCATGGAAAACCCATTAGTTGGCAAAAAGTTAAAGTCCTAACATCCAAGCAACATGCACCAGAGGTCCTCTCTTTGGTCAAGTAAAGGGGATGGCTAAACCCTGAGCCCGAGGAAGTGGCGCCGATTCCCCAGTTGACGACTGCCAAGGCGCATACTCCTCCGGCGCCAAATGCTGCTTCAGCTTGCGGCAAGCCACGGCGACGGTCTGGCAGCGTTTGCACGCGCAGGGCGCGCTAGAATTCCCCCCAACATCGACGGCCTCGTTCTTTTTCCATCATCGCAGTCACCCAACCATTTAGTTTGCAGGCCTGAAAATCCCCCGGAAGCAGCCTGAAGATCCCCCAGAAGCAGCTAAAACGATGATCCCAAATGAACGCCCGACAACAGTTCTGCCAGAGACCCGGTAGCGGACTACCTGAAGTCGAGACCATCAACCTGCAAAACAAATAGAGGCCTTCCCGGAGAGCCCATAATCTAAAAGAGGGCTGCATTTGTCAAAGTATGAGCAACAGTCAATATTGGGGTATGGGTCAAAATTAAACCACCATGGGACCACAGGTTTCATCCATGTTTCAATTTACCAGGGTTCCCATTTTGGGTACATATTTTTTGACCCACAGCCATATTTCCCAACCAGGCGGAGGGGCCCTTTCTGCGGCGCTGGTTTGGTGGCGTGTGTCCCATGCGAGAACTCATGGTGAGTGATATGTGTTCTGGGCTGTCCTCCAAGCCCCTGCTAAAGCTGTACCTTTTAGCGGGGTAAATGGAAATCCCCACTAAATCCTTTTTAACAAAATCTGAGAGGATTACTGGGAACCACCAAGTGGTTCACCACTCGGTTGCCTCGCTCTTGCTTGCATCTGCTCGGGTGCGTTCGAGAGTGCCCATTCCAGTACAGCCCAGGCAGCGCAACACAGCAAGCCAGAAGATATGAATGTCTGACAATATCACCACAAGCAACCGATACCAAAAACCGGCACTCAACCATTTTCCACCTGCACAAGCGGTAGGAAATGGACAGCGCAACACCAATACACTGGTAAGCTAAACTTGACTGCCTCAGTGGATCCCAGCTAAGCAACTTCCCTGTGATTCTAACGGGTGGTTCTCCATAAGGACCCAGAAATACAAGACTAACCTTTGGGCGATTTGCATTGGTTGCCACAGTACTAAGACTGCTGTCTTGGTTACCTACATCAGTGTCCTCTTGGTGAATTAGATGCGTTTCCCTGGTAGATGGGTTATAAAGCCCATCTAAGCCAGTGGAGCCCATCTATTTCTACCCAAACTAACTAAAATAGATGGGTTTCCCCGGTAGACGGAACAAATCGAATCTACTAAACCGGTGGAACCCATCTAATTCTAACCCCACCATCTCAAACTTACCCAAAAAAGGAAGCCCATGATTAGCTACCGCACATATCCCCAAATGGCTGTGGGTCAAAATGAATCCGCCAGAAAACCGAAAATCTTAGTCCATGGTTCCTTCTACCAGGGCAAGCCATTTTGGGGTTAGCCTATTTTTGACCCACCAACTTATCCCCAAATTATCTCCAAAGCGCCGCAGGCCTTGGGCGAGACGTCGAGCGCCACCAGCTCGCAGACTTCATAGCTCCTCAGCTCCACTGCCACCTGGTGGCCTGAGTTGCAACGCCCACGAATTCGGGTCGATAAAAGTGAAAACCAGAACCTCACTCCCAAGTGGACTGGCCAAAAGGTTTTAACCCAGAAGTTTATGAAGTTTATGTTACCAGTAACAATGTGTGTCCAAAAATATTACAGACAAGCCTGAAACAAAAAAAAACACCTGGAAACACGTGTTTCCAAAAAGCTTAAGGTCAATGACTCAGGGAGTTCGGAGGGCAACCCACCTGTTGACCTCGGGGCTTCATGAAAATCCCATGCAACAACCTAAAGTCTTGAGGGGCATGAATCCTTCTAATCTGTACAAGTCGAAAGGGCCAAGGGGTATGGCTGGGAAACGCCAAGTCCATCATGTTGGAAGCATCGCTGAGCCGTTGGACCGAAAGGCTTAGAAACCAATGGCCACCATGTCTGAACGCCATGCGAGCAAACTGACAGAGTGGTTGCGTCGGGCGTATGCTCGAACATCAGGGTGCTTGGTCTGTCCCAACTTCAGTACCACGGAACTCCGATGCGGAAAGAAACAAATTGGCAACCTGCTCTGGTTGCTTGCTTTTAAAGAGACTCCCCTCGCAAAGAAAAACAGGAAACAGGTGCCACTGGAAGAGGCCTGCGTGAAGTGGTGTGGCTGAGATCATCTCCCCTTAAGGCTCCCCTTCGCCCAGACATCCAACATAGCATTTGGCTGGACCTTGAGTTGATGGCCAAGCAAAACAAGCTCAACTCAAGACCCCAAATGGAACTGCAGCTCAAGGCCATTGGCAAATCAGCAAAACTAAGAGCCACCCTGACGACTCAGTGACTCCTCAGCAGGAACCAGTGAGGGCATTGCCCACTGCGTCTGGCTCCTGAACCCAGCTTGCCGCATGAGTCGCCTGAATTCGAACTCGTCTTCAATCGGGTCTTGCTCCGAGTCCTCTTTCGCTCTGCAGGCCCACATGGTGAGAACGACAGAGTGATGAACACTGCCAGGCGAGTCAGTCAGTTCGAGCTCATCCCTTTTGATTCCACCCGCACACTGAGTTGAGTCGCTGGCATGGCACCTAAGCCTGGCTCAAGCCAAGACACGCGCGCCTGTTTCACAGCTATCCTGGAACCTCCTTTCGTGTACCACATCTTGGAACGTCCAATAATCACTAAGGCTTTGCCATGTGTAGGGTTTTAAGAGCTTCCCTCACAAAATTTGCAGTATGTAAGGTGCCCTGTGTTATATGACCACAGCTCAAGCTAATTAGTTTGCCCCCCCCCCCCGCTCAAGGTGTTGTGCAGACTATCAACGATAGATAATGCCATACCTGCTCCAACGTCTGCTTTTCCTCGACGTTCAATGCCCTCAATCACTGTCCAAACTATCTCCCCTTTAGGTGTTGAAGATGAAATCGACAGACTGGGTGTTGGCGCATACTCTTGGATTCCGTTAGGTGGTTGCATGTCCGCCCCAAAGGATCGTTGGAGTCCCAGTTCGGGTACCTTCAGCCTTTCTCACGGAGGGGCCTTCCAATTTGTATTAGAAGCAAGTTTAACCCAAGGAAAGGCTATGTTCTGAACATAAGCCAACATTCAAGACAAACACCTGGCCTGTAGAGTTGGCCCGATTCTAAGTTTAAAAAAAACAAAACTTGAGGTGCGCTCATGCGAACTGAACAAGAAGAGCAAACTAAGAGTGCCCACTTGGCAAACCTTTCGGCATTCAACCTCCCTCCTTCAACCATAACAGGAGGGAAGCATATCACCATTCTTCTACCATAGCCCAAAAAAAGACCCTAAACCCTAAGCATGAAGGATTGTTGAGTAACAACACCGCTTTTCCTTAAACCAACGACCCCGGGTCCCGCGCCGGAGCCGCAGCCGGCCACCAAAATCCGGGGGGAGGTCACCTGCTCATTGGCCCAAGGTTTGGACCGGATGCCCAAATGAGTGGATTTCCATGGGTAAAAAAGGAAATCGGCATCCGATTTTTGTTGGCTTGGTTGACTGTAAAGGGAAACCCTCCCCAAAAAGAAAAGGAGAAAAAGGGGGCACCACGGGGCAACTGGGCTTGGATAACTATGGACCAATGTCGGCATGGATGAACATGTCGCCATGTCTCACAGGACTAATTCTGGCATCTTGTTAAAAGTAGAAAGTAAAGGAACAACTAGTCCTTTTAAACATCGCTTTCCAGAAGGAAACAATTAGTCCTGTAGAAAGAACATCGCTTTCCAGGAACCCGAGACGTCAGATCCGATGTAGGTTCCCTTTCCTCAGGCCCGGCCCGGCATCCTCCCGAGGGAGGCTTGGAAGCTGAAAGCAAGGGAAAAACCGGCGGTCCGGCAGTGGACCCGCCCCCCCTTTAAAGAGGCACCTACAGGTGCCACATTAAAAACTCCAAATTTATGCAGGTCATGGTCATGGTACCCTCAGTAGGAACCCTCACAACAGTTGTCTAGAATACCCATTGACGGGTCGGACCATCCCTAACCCCAAGAGGTCGTTTGATCATGGCACACATTTGCTTGGTTGACGTTGGAAAGGGAGCAAAAATTGAAAATTTAGCAGTTAAGTGCTTGGATTTCCACCACTAAACCAAAATACGCAAACATTAACAAAAAATAAAATAAAAATCCCAACAACAACCATGGTAAGTGGCTGACCTGGGCCCTGTTGGTAGCAAGGCTGCCTTGCTCATAGAAGGCCGATTGATCATGGCACACATTGGGCCCTTCCTTGCCCACGGAGTTCATTCCCCGAGCTCGCTCCTTGTTTCCAGCGCCTCCTCACCGCACCAGCTCGGGCACAGGCGCCGCAGGTGCTCGTGCAAGGGCGCCTCAAGGGCTCCTCTGAGGTTTGATTCTCCGCACCCAAAGGGGGATATCACCTCTCGAGTGGATGGGACAAAGTCTTGTTCGCCACAATGGTCTTTCCAAAAAGCTCGAGGAATTCGAGTCAGGGAATGATCAAACTGGGGATACATGGAAGCGACGTTTCAAGGGTACTCCTGCCCCTTGTTCGTGGAAAAGCATGTGATACCAAGGAAAAGTGGCCCGTGCCTCTGACTACTTCATATGGTTTAACCGCTGCTGGGCAAGGATCACGTGGGTTGGTCTGAACCCCAAGGCTGCACCATGAGGCGAATGCAACGTAATCATTGACAAGCTTTTGTCATGAATCTGACAAATGGGGAGCTGTCAGTCAAACAACATTGCCCCTTGCTCGATTCCAGATCCGACCTGCGCCTTTTAAAAGGGGACACCAACAAAGGGGCCGTAACCTTGACAACGATCCAAATGACAAAACACACCAGGGAAACGCAAATGACACGATTCGATTTGTCTCCGGAATCGGGATGAAGCAACCTACGAGAGGGTAATGCCCCCAGCTGCAAGTCCAAAAGCTCCCCAAGCAAGTTGATCGCCATAGATGAATGACAGTTACGTGTTCATGTAATCCTTGGATCCCTCAAACTCAAACCATTGTTAATTAACTATATGGCCATGGGTCAAAATCCAAATCGTACCTTCAGTGAACATCCCAATCCAACCACTAAAATAGACTGAAATGGGTGGTGCACCTACCCCAAAATGGTACCATTGGTCTTGACCCACCCCCATATGTTACTATCCTCTGCCAACTGCAAGGGTACATAAAACCACGCTCTGGAAGCATTGCTACGTGGATGCCTACGCGAGTGTGAAAACACTCGCGTGCGGACCGATTTCGTCAAAATGCGCCTATGCGCACCTTTTCGCGAGCTACAACACGTAGCCTCTAACCATCTTATGGTTGAGCGACCTCGACCATAATTTAGACCGCCTTTGGAAGACCAGGGAACACGTGTGATCACTTCGGCATACCCGAAGTGTGATATTTGAAGTAATTAGGGGGTATCCAAACATATCGTCTACCTAGACCATACTGAAGGCGTTTGGAAGGCCAAAATATACATATATATATATATATATACAGTATGTTTATTCAGTGTTTGCGGCAACACATAGTAATATTGCCTGTTTGACACGTGATCTGGATGAGTTCTAACAGCAGTTCAACCGAAAATATGGGTTCCCTACGAAAGAAACTTTCATGAAGACATTGGTCGCAAAACCAGAATCCGCCGCCTATTAATTTGCCCGTGGACCAGTTGTTCCTCCTTCGTACTCTTGTCGACTCCACTAGTTGTTCCTCCTTTCTTGTCGAAACGTGGGCAGCCAAACATGGGGCGCCCTCTCATGTAGCAAACTCTTTCTGAGGCATCCGCAAGGCAAAACGCGGCATCCAAACGCGGACTGCGTTGATCGAGGGTTCCTGGGGCCCTGCACGGGCAGCACGCCCGCACACTCCACGGAATGCCAGGGCGGATACCTGAGCGAGGCTCTCTTGCAACTCACTTTCGACGTGGCATGGCCACAACAGGGCCGAAAGTCGCGTCTACGACTAAAGACACCTGTCCAAGTGTAGTTTACCACGAAAAACCGAGTTCCAACTGTAGTTTACCACCAAAAGCACCTTTCCAAGTTTAGCTTACACCACTAAAACTATATTTCCAAGTCTGGTTTACAACTAAAACCAAATCTCCAATAAAGTTCAAAGTCCGAAAACTCGGAAAGTGAGAAGCTTCGAAGAGCCCTCTGACAGAACATTCCCTCGAACACCAGAACACAGGAATCCTCATCATGGGAAGTGTTAGCAGGTTGGAAATTATTCAATATGTCAACACCAAACCCTCCTGTGACCCTGACCACCCCTCAAAGACTTCCCCCAGCAGTTAAGGGTTTGATAAGCCTTGGTGCCGCGTATGGCCAAATGTGGCCTTGTCGGTTGGAGGAGCAGTCTTTGGGGGGTGAGTTTTTGTTCTCTTGAATTTCTGCCAAAACACAGGCATTGGCCATGAAGCTGGAATGTTGATCCCTGCGAAAGCAGGAAATATGAGGACCAATGGCCAAAAAAAAAACGACAACACCTTGGAAAGGTATGCGCAAACCTTCCGGAAAAGCAGCGCCAAGCTCAAACTAAGAAGTCCAAGATCTGCCGTGATTGTTTCACTGAGGACAAAGGCGTTGACATTTTCCAGGGTTCCAATGAGCTCCAAAGAAGCCATCCCAAAGATAGAAAGTTGGCCCCAGGGGATAGGCTAAAGGACGCCAATAGCCAGTTTTTACCCAAATGTGCTGTTATTGTTTTGAAGCCAAATCAACAAGCGCAGACCTCTCAAACTTCAGAATGGTGTGCTTCCCTCTCCAAACAAGATCTGGCCAAATGAGGGTTCCAGGGCTAAAAGGAACTGTTATCATACATTCACTCATTTCCGACCTAGTTGAGCCTATCATAATTTCTGCAAACAAGATGACACCGGACATGGGTGCGGCTTTACCTCAGAAGGCAAGAGTTAGGGGTACGAGTATTGCGTGCATTTTTTTCACGAAATGCTTGAATCGTGTTCGGTCACCAGCAACCTGCATGTGAACTCTACCAAAAGGGGGGGGGGAGATCACGACTCGCTACGCTATGATGAAGCCACGCAGCACACAGCAGTGCGTGGTATTGCCGACGCATACAGCCGTGTCCAGCAAATAGTATCCCACACGCAGTGGAACACGAATGCCACCCACATGCATCAAGGCAGAAGCTTTCGTTGGCTGAACTACACCGCTCTCTCCCTCTCCCTCTCTCTCTCTCTTTCTTTCTTTCTTTCTTTCTTTCTTTCTTTCTTTCTCTCTCTCTCTCTCTCTCTCGCTCTCTCTCAATCTCTCGCCTTCGCCTTTGACCAGATGCAGGTCAGAGTCCAAGTGCATTTTGAGGATGGTTGTTTAAAGAAGGGTTCAAAGTACCTCCTTAGAAGGTGCTTGGACCCAGAGGGCAAGGAAAACTTCACTGTCAAATGTGGCCCGGGTACTTGATTCTAGAACGAACAATCTCGCACGCAATTTAAGCTGCACGTGCATTTGAACACGGCGTGTCCGGAAGAAAAAAAGAAACAAAAAAGGAGCGGAAAACAAAAACGGCGTAGCAGGAAAATGAATGCATTGTATTCCGGTGTGGGCCTTTGACATGTAAAGCATTGCATTGTCTTGGCTGAGTCTTTGTACAACAATAAATAGCCATTGTGGGCGTGGTTGCTTTTGTTGTTGTTTTTGTGCTTTTTGGTGTTTGTGTTTGGCTTCTTTTTGTGTGTGTGCGTGTTTTTTTGGGCGGGTGTAATTAAGCTCTTTAGCTCCCCAAACAAACAATGGCTCCCCCATAATGTGGACAGCGGTACTCAACTCCGAGCTTGCGTGCGTCGGGCGGGGGGAGGTGTCTGAGTCTGACACAAGGTCACAAATGTGTTTTCAATAATTAGCTTGTCAAAAACATCGGGCTGGCAGCCAGTAAAGGTGACTCAGGCAACACATTCCACCACAGCAAGTGGCGAAGACAGTGAGGACAGAACAACTGGAAAAGACATGTTGTAGAGGGGGATATGATTGGAACGGGCCCGGCTATGTTGGCAAGATAGTCTATCCCGTCTACCCCTGTGCTACGCGCTTGTGGAAGAGCTCGGGCTAACGCTTTCTTCGGTCCCAAAGCAGGAAAGAAGAAGGCCTAGTTCGAGTCGAAAGCTTGAGGAAAGGTATGGAAAGGCATAGTCAAATTCTTGAGTTCTAAGATGATTTCCACTGCAGCCAAACCACCCCCAGGGGTTTAATGGGATACCCTTTGCATAGTAGCTATGTTAGTGGCCTTGGGCCTGAAGGCAGTGGTTTGGGGGTCGTGGTTTGGGGGTAGTGGAAGCCATCTTCAAATTGTTCAAATCCTCGGCACAGTCGGCCACGCGAATTGAGTGCCGGACATAGTGGCGTCCTGAGCCGGCAAAGTAGGGATCAAATGTCCGCGAGAACTGGCGCCCAGGAGCTAGGCAGCCCCTACGAGACGGTTTGGTTCTCCTCAGCCTAGGCTCTAAGGCTCTTGTAAGCCTACAAAAGCGGGTACTGGTGGGTACCGGAATGCTTGGAAGATAGAGCACAAGGTGAGGTAGATGGGTTTGGTTCTTCTCGAGCTGACCACGAACTGTCCCTCCAAGAAGTCTTTCTATGCGTCACCCTCCCTCGTTGGAAGACCGGGTCACTTGCAATTTGTCGAGTGTTTAGTGGATTTTAAAGGGAACCAAAGGCAAGCCGCCTTTCTTGGGGGGGGGGGAGCAAAACACGCCACCCCCATTTTCAGGGGTGCACATGTCTCATGGACAAAACACACCCCATGTTTAGGGGTTGTGGTGAGGTGCCAGTAGAAGCGGAGCCCCTCACAGCACCTTTGCCCCGGGTGGGCTGACCTCTGGCACACGTCGTGGTAGGGGGGGACCACGTTCAATGACCACACTTGTGGCATTCAGCTAGGCATGGCTTGTTCATAAAACCTGGAGGAGAATTCGGAGCTTTAGAATTCTCTGACTGGCAGAGTTCATGCTGGCAGAGCTCTCTGAACTGACTGAAGGAATTTTACACATCTGCCAGTGCTGCTAGGTACCTCTTGTTCATGACCTCCCCAAAGGAGAATTCAGAGTTTCTTTTGAGGGCGAAAACTGGAGGGTTCCCGCAGTCTAATTTAAAGGGGACCTGGCATACTAGAACACGCAGCAATTGCAGAGGTACATTTTGAGCGCCGGCCCTTTGCGCCGCGTGCTTTTTTCGGGCACCCCCCAAAAAATGTGTTCCTTGTGTTTGTTTCTTAAAAGCACCCACAAAAAGGGTGCCCTCAATGTCGGGGTTCATAGCCCGAGCAAGGCGGGTGTGAAGAAACAACCTGGGGTTGCCGTCTACCAATTGACTTCGAGCGTGCCTGCTCTCATGTTCAACCATCAAGATGGATGGGTGAAAACTTGCCCAACGATGCAGTTGATCTCAAAGGGATTTTGTTGAAGGAAAGCCCCTGTAAAAACGACTACATAAATCAACAAAACAACCAACTTGATGGCGTGGCCCAAAGCCTTGAACAAACCACTCTGTCCACTAACACGGGCCAAGGCCAAGCCCCACAAATGAGCGTCCGGAAGCTTTTGGTCTTTGAGAAGAAACAACTCAACCCAAGCAAGCAAGCAAGCAAGCAAGCAAGCAAGCAAGCAAGCAAGCAAGCAAGCAAGCAAGCAACCACGCAAGCAAGCAACCACGCAAGCAACCACGCAAGAAGCAAGCCAAACAAACCAACGAACAAACCAAAACAAACCAAAACAAACCGAAACAAATAACATCACACAAAGAAACAAACAACCACACTGGATCACACAAATTCTGGAATCCTGGGACCTCGCACGTAGAAGGCTTCGCAGGGCGTCGCAGCTGACCCGGGAAGACGCTCCAATGTCTGGGGAAGGGCCAGCGCTTGACATGGCCACGGTCATAATAAGAAAAGTTCCCCTAAGAGGACATTGGAGGAACTGAGTGCTGAGGGGGGCTCTGAGTTCTGAGTTCCCCTAGCACGCCCGAAAGCCACATAGCCACAATTCCCCTAAGCATAGCTCACTGAGTTGCCCCTAAGCTCACTCAATTCCCCTTGTGCATGCTGTGCGGGCCTGTGCTTTTGGGGGAATTGTTATGAGCTTCCAATGTCCCTCCTGGATGGCCCACGGTGGGCAAGTCCTTCCCAAACTCAACGCGGGTTTACCCAGCGATGACTTTTTCCAAACACAAGGTCGAAAGATAGGCCCTGCTTTCCATTGCAGCTGGCTGTTCCAGATGTGAACACATCAAGCCGCTTCCATCAGATTTCAGCGTTTTCGGTGTTGCACATGTTGAAAACCAGTGCCCCTGGTAAAAAACTAATTGGAATCCCTTTTATTGTTCCCCATACTTAAAACAGAAATCCACTCCACCAAGCAAAAAATGACTTGAGAGTGAACTCCTCCGAACAAAAAGAGCTAAGTTCCAGAAACAAAACTTGTGGTGACTGGCTAACTTTTCAATCTTAACAACAGACGCCAAGCCCGAACAGGAAATAAGCTATTACCTCAGCTGTTGCATCCGACAAAAAAGGGTTTCTAGATTATGTTCCATATGTAGTGAAGCTGGAAACAAATGAGATAGGGTATATCCATTAAAGAAGTCACAAGGGATCCCATGCGCCACAATCAAAACCTGGCGCACTTAAAGGGCCTACCACTCGTGAATTTGCTCGGGACTGTCCAGGCTACGCTTCACCTACCCCAAGCGACCTTGAGCAAGCTCATAGGTCCTGGACCCAGTCCGCTACCAAAAACACCCTCATATTATCATGTTCTCTCAAACTCGGGCAAATCCCTAAAAATGCTTGGTTTCCTTTAATTGTCCTTTAGACCATGGCAATGGAATATGACCACTGTGATCCAACAAAAAGGGCTTCCCCAAGACAACCCCCCCATTTAAAGAGGAAGATTCCCAGTATCACAGAAGTGGTTGGATAAACCCCTTGTGATGTCACCACCCTGCTCTAGACCAACCCTACAATTTGGTTTCCCTCAACAAAAAAGGAACACACGAGATGCGCAACCAACTTTCTCCCCGCCTCCGCGATGGATGCCTCCTCTATGGGCTCCTGCCGCGACCTGCGCCAGTCCCAATCTGTGGGTGGTTCTCTGGGCTGTCCGTTTTGTTTTCAGACCCCCCGCCAAAAAACAAAAAACAAACTTTGCGTGGGTGAAATACGGAAATCCCCACTAACACTAAAAACTTTCGCAGGGTTGTAAAAGTGTCAATGTTTACTCTGGTTCAAGCAACCACTAAACCCAAATCAACAAAAACATGTTCAATAAATGAAAGCTTGGCTTTTGGACAAGCCTGGTGTTTATAGAGTTTCATCCATCCGGGCTACGAGCGACATGGATTGTGTGCATCCTCAGTAGCGATTCCAATTGGTACTTTCTACGCGGTACTTTGACATCATTTGACCGCAACAACCATCCTGAAAGGGTACCAAGGGGTCCGCCGATGGACTCGCAAGATCCTGCCTGCGGATGAGCTCTGACACTTCCCAAATTGCCTGGCGACTGGCAACCCCCCCGAACATGTTCCTTTGGCTTGGTCAAATCGTGGTCCCGACTCCCTGACAATCTCTTTGCTGGTTTGGGGCGGGAACATGTAGAACCTCCAACATATCTGGGGGTGTCTTTTGGCGGGACACTCTTACACTTCCTTGTTTTTTCCCCAGCTGAAAGCTTTGGGGTCTCAGCCCAGATAGGCTCCGGGGTGGTCCGGCCCTGAGGTCGGGTTCCACGAAATTTCCACCAGGGTTCCACTCCACGAGGTTCTGCGAGGGCTGCGGGGTGGTGTGACGAAAAGGAGCACCGCATGCTGGGGATATCACCTGAGCTCCTTTTTGTGGGGGGGGGTCTCCTGAAAAAGGACACGACATTTATGGTTTCCCGTTACCCCTTTAAACAAATCCTGAAACGGGTATCCCCGAAGTTCGTCCAGTCAGACTTCCCAGTCTTTGACCTCCTTCCTGAACTTGTACCATCAAGCAAACAAAAGGAGTCTCCTTTTTCGGGGACGCCTTGATTGAACGTCAGGGTTCCTTCAGAAGTCCTCCCCGGGGACTCCTTGTCAATCCCAGGATCCTAGCGTGGACTTGAGCATCAGACTCCTGTGGCGCGCTTCTCTCCTCGACGGCTTCCTCCCGCTGAGCTACGCCCGCACGCCCCACAGCCGACAATATCCGGACTCGTGAAAGCCGCCGGAACCCGCCGGCGCCGGAATCATGCTCCCTACAGACTGCAGTGCGTACCCAAAGCTGCAATCGTGGAATCGGACATCTGAGGGCAAGCCTGCTGGCGATGCGCAGCTTCCAACAGCGCCTCTACCTGGAGTATATCAGAGGGAAGGATTCTGGCAATGTCTCGAAAACATGCTTTCTCCGTTGCTTCGGCGTGTCGGTGTCGCCCATGGCTGAAAACCATCGTCTTTCTTCCTCCCGTTGGGTCTGAATTTCCGGACGGAGCCTTGGAAACGGCCTAGGAACACCCCGAAGGGTCAGAGAGCAAAACGGACGGAGCAAGCAATCCCTGTCTCTGAAAGTAAACCCCACATTCAGAACGTGGTTGATGAATATGGCGTCCCATGTCTGAGCCCATCCGTCACTTTTTGGAGGAGACATGCGCCTAACAATCCACAAGGTGGATTTTCAGGGCTAACATTGCGGAAGGAGTTGACCCAAAACCAGTAAAGACCCACAGGGCCGGAAACTCCATTTCCTGCGGTGGTCAAGGGGTTTCTTACCCTCTCTAAAACTGAAAAGGTAAATGCTCGGTTACAGTGGCTTGCCTTGGATCTGGGTTTGCTCTGTGGTATGGTAGCAAACAGCTTTGTTTTTTGCAGCGCCCTACTAAAAACGAACAGAACCAATAAACCAACAAAAAAAACAATTCAAAACTTGCCAACAACAGTGAAGTGCAATCCGCGGGAAAAAAGATCCGCCGCCTGCGCCGGCGACTGCGGAGGGTCACACGAAGGCGCCTGCTTCGTCGCGTCGAGGGAGGGGCACACGAGCTGCTGTGATTGGCAATTCACCGGTTTGGGCCTTGAAACGATGAGCTGAGGTGAAAGTCCGGCGAGAAGGGAACAAACTACTTGATTGGCTACCAACAAGTTATTTAAGAATGAGAAAATAAGCAAACTGTGGGGAAGGCATCAACACACAACACGTGCAATGAACACCGAGATGTCGCAATCAGGGTTCACTTTGTGTTCATGCCGGCACTTGTTGAATCCAGCTTTTGCTCTTGGCCCAACTCTGGGGCAGAACAAAAAACATCAGATTCTTTGTATTTCGTCTAGGCAACATACTTTTGAGAGAAGACCCACAATATTCAAAGTGGCATCCGAAACACCTTTAGTCCAAAGGCGCTTTTGGAAGGCCCTGCATGTTTTGCAATCAGGTAGTCTTAAAGGTTTAAAGGTGCAACAGAACAACCAACTGTCGGTGTACGCTCCACATGCCTCAATGCGTGCCTAGGGAATTGAGCAACGGACACGATCAATCAACAGAAAGCAATACGCCGAGAAGGTCCACCAAAAAAAAGCTTTCCGTTGCTCACACGGGAAAATTGGAGAGGTGAATTGGCCCACTCTTTCCAATTATTGGGAACGCGTGTGTTTCGAGCCCTCCCGACTCAATTTGACAATGACCGCTGCAGAATGAGTCACTTCAAGATTACAGTGGGTGGCTACTTCAAACACACCCAAACCTTAATGTGCCACAGTTCAGGTCAAATCAAAATTGAACGATGAGTGGTTGAAATTTCAGTTGCACAGGCAACAGCTGTCCCGATCCTTGCGGCAAACTACGAAAGGTGCAATGGAGATCCCGAAGCTGTCAATGAGCAAATTACGGTTTCCCAAACCGGAAATACAAACCCCCACTGGCCATGGGGAAACAAACGGGCGCTTTTTTGGAGTATGATTCTAGGCGAACCCTCCCCCACAAAAACAGGGAAAACGGGCGCCTCGGCTGGTCACCTTTGTGGCTCCTTCTGGCCTGGTACATGGCCTGCAGAAGCCAGGAAGCCATGTCCTCACCCAGCTGGAATTCCCCCCGCAAAACTGGGGGAGGGGATTCCCTCCTCCGTAAGGACACCACGCAAGGGAATCCGCCAGAAGGCCGTAAGAAAGAATCCCAATTCAATTCATTCATGTCCTGATGATCCTGATGTCCATTGAAATTGCCTGGCGCCAACAAAAATAATCCAAAATCGCCTGGCTCACATGGGGATACTGGGAATCAGCTAATGCGAAGTTCAACATATGACAAACATGCATCATTATTGAACCCCCAACTCCAACTGTGCGGTCAGAGCTCCGAATCTGTTGGCCATGGTCATGGCTTCTTTGATAGGAGCTCTCATGAATGATTGTCTCAACAAATCCCCCTACTCCAAGCAAAAGGGTGTTTTGACCAAGTCTCATTCAATTGACATGGTCAAATATGCGCCAAAACAGGGGACCACCCCGCAAAATACTTGGTTTTGATTTGCGTTCCCTTTCTACCGAAATGCAAAGGGCACAGACCGATCTGCCATAAAGCCATAAGGGCATAAGGGCGGAGGGAGCCCTGATTCAAGCGCGCCTTTTGTCGGTTGGCACGGGCAATGCGGATACAAACCTTCACATGGAACCTTGGGAGTGACAAAGGCTTCCACATTAATGTAAGGCCTTACGATAGAATATACCATGTGTGTGTTTCACTTTTTGCCGGTACTGTAAAATGTAACTCTCCCAAGTCTGCCCCAGTCCATCGTTCGCTCGGGCAAAAATATCCACCGCGGTTTCATGAACCTAGTCGAAGCTTTTCGGGCCGCCTGAACCCTAGGCCTCAAGGGCTCTCGGCTTTTCCCTTGGCCCGGTCCGTGAAATTGAGATCGGCAGGAACCTCTAGGTATCCGTGGGCAAAGAAACGGGCAGCTTATGTTATTCTCCAAGACCTTAGGCAGCCAAAAAAAGGAAGTCAGAAGCAAACAACCTGTGTTGTTCAGCTTTTCTCCGAAAAACCTGGTTTGGGAGCTCATGGTAAACATGACGCATTTTGGTTTTATAGTACAAAGCGATGTTCCATCTCTGGCCGAAGATAAATATCCGGGCATAGCACAACTTCACTTGCGAGCGACTCCTCTGGCGCCTTCCCCACATCTTCGCCGGGCGACGCTTCGGGCTGGCTAAGATCTCCCTGAATTCCTTCGGGAGTCCCAACACTCAGAGTATCTACCTGGAGTCTCCATGACCCTTAAAAATGAGTCCATGACCCACTCATGACCCCATTATTTTGGTGCATGACCCCATTATTTTAAAGGGTCAAGGAGACTCTAGGTAGTTGTTGAATGGTCATAGAACGGGCACAACAAAGAAACCATTCATCCCAAGATG
Organism: Effrenium voratum; assembly: GCA_963377175.1. Taxonomy (NCBI): domain Eukaryota; class Dinophyceae; order Suessiales; family Symbiodiniaceae; genus Effrenium; species Effrenium voratum. The sequence continues at coordinate 2,260,341 of CAUJNA010001224.1, read as the reverse complement.
GTTTCCACTACCAAACCACGTTTCCCAAACCCAGGATATGCCCAATATGGGCTTTCCTAGAGTAGGGGACCCCCCAAAATGGTAGGTTTCCTTTAAATTTCCGATTTGAGAAACACCCAATCTACAGTGGCTTTGTAGCGGCTTTGTCATAGTCAACCTTGGGCGGGTGCAAACCCTCCAGAGGCTTCAAGCGCGCCCTATCGCGCTGGCTCCATAGGCAGGGAATGAGTTGGAATGACCGAGGAAAAAACTATCCCTTGTGGTTTCCTTTAAGGGAATCCCCTTCCGGTTCATTCCCAACACCCAGAAGATCATTCCGTACTGAGCACCGCGATGCAAATACAAAGGCCCAAAGGTCAGGATTGACACAAATCCCAGGTGCTCGCGTTTTGATACCTCAACACGTCGACCTGGTTCACCTCTAAACATGGAGCAAATCGCTCAGGGTGGCTCTAATAAGCGGTGCACAGAAGGAAATGCATGTGTGCAGCATCCGAAAGTAAAACCTATTTCGTAGAACCAATCGCACCGAAATAGGGAAAACCACAAGATCTTCATCCGTGTCGATTCACCGGTAGTGAGCCAAGCCATCAGTGTCTTGGCAGGTCTTGGTAGGCTTGAGGGGTCAAAGAGCTTATAAGGTACCCAGGCACCTTTAAAAAGGCGATGTTTAAACCTGGATACGTAATAAATACGTGTTTGTTTTGCATGTAATTCTCTATTAGGACCCCTGTGACATATGTTGAACATCCCCAAGCTCTGCTATGTCTCCACGCCCTTCGGCCTTCGCCTGTAGGAATACAGTAGCCGACGAAGAGGCAGTGGCCTTAAGGCTCGAAGTTACTAGCTCAGCGCTTGGAAAAAGACGACACCGTCCACGACCCAAAACCCGGGGTCTCCTATTTTGAGACACACTCATATAGGCCTCCCTACCCGCATGAGAACCAGGTAGAAGCAGCCACCTTCATTGGCCGAGTGGTTCGTTGATCCGTCGCTCATTTTTTTGGGGGGGTTTGGGTGCCCCCCAAGATTCGAGTGTGCAGAACCTCATCCCACTTCACGAGATCCAGCCGCGGAAAAAAAGGCAAGAATCCAATCTCAGTGACCTTCACCAAACCGTGCGAGGTAAGACCAACCCAGCACCAGATAAAGAATTACGAATGCGGCCGCAGCTGTTTATGGTTGGGATTGTCCCTTACCAACCTTCCTTTACCCGGGTTTTAATTGTGGCTCAAATGAGGTCAACTAAGGCCAAGGCCTTAACACTTCGGGGGCTGGGTTTGGGCGAGACCCTGGCAATGGGGGAGCCGTTCATAAAAATCGATAACTTCTATTCAGAGCTGTCTCGCCCTGCAGTGCCAACATTTGAACTGAACACTCTCACAAGCTTTACATAGCTTCTATTTGCTTAAGGTGTCCCTATGTAATAAACACACTGACTTCCTGAGTGCATTGGCCAAAGACAAGCTAAAACGTGCGTGCACCAGAAAATTAATCAGTCTAAAATGTTTGGCAGCCCCCGGCAAAACCTGCACATTCCGTCTCGTAGAGCCAGGAAAGTGAAAGAAGTCACACAAACTGCAAAATCATGCATTTCTTACTTTGACAGTTTTACTTTCCCTCAGTACATGTAAAGGCACGAGCTGGGAGAGCAAGAAGTTGACCAGTCCCAGTACCTTGTGACGATACACGTTTGCCGTTTTTGGAACTTAAGTGCATGGTGAGAAGATATCAAGGTAGCGGTGAAGGGCACAATGAAGCCCAACACAGCCGACTGATCTTCCAAAAAGCCCATCAGAGCCACTTGATGTACAGCTAGTCAACAGATTCATTTGCGAACCCCTCGTTATGGATCGTTGAAGGCCCACAGTTGAAAGTAGCTGGCGCAGTTGGCATGGCTGAGTCATCATCTTTTCTTGTCAACGGTGCTTCGTCGGGAAGCGGTTCCAAGGCGTCTATGGGTTGTCAATACCAGACAGCAACGTTATCTTTGCAAAGCAGGCTTGAGCGCATTGAGGTTCCTGGTTGCAATTGGACGAACTGGGTGGCTTGCTTGCACCAACTCCGGCAACTGTTCAGGGATCCCTAAGGTGACCCCCCACAACCGACCCCCGAATTCAAGGCTATGTTACCTTGATAACTCTAAATCGCTCTAAATCACTCTAAGTCACTCTAAATCACTCTAAATCACTCTAAAACACTCTAAAACACTCTAAAACACTCTAAAACACATAAGTGGGGGTGTCCCACTAAACCACAATCAGCAAAAATGTAAAATGTTTCCCAACAACAACCACATAAAGGGCATAGTGCCATCTACTTTCACCCTAAGGACAAACAGCCTGAGGAGTCCTCAAAAAGGTAAGTGGCCATGGGCTTTTCAAAAGCCAAATCGGTTAGCCCCCAGTGAACGGGACCCAATCCTAAAATGGGTGGTGCATTCACCTACCCCAAAATGGGATCCAAAACGGTTTTGACCCACAGCCATGTGGTTGGGTGGAAACCCTCTTGGCTTGGATCTCTGCCCGGGTTCTCAATGAACAGCCGTTCAAACGACAAAACCACTTTCCACAATAGAAAGTCCCCTGTCACAAAATTTGCTGGTGCGATTATAAGCCATCCAACTGGTTCATTCCCTCATTGCCTACTTATAGCACGAGCAGCAAAGCGCCTGAAACCCCGTCCCAACGTCTGTGGAACTGGGGCTTGATCAAATGGGACGACCATTGGAGAAAACCACCCAAAGCCCAAAGATGATATTGCCCACATAGGAGAAGTTACCCGCGTTCAAAACTGGGGGCCGAAGGGAACATTGATCACCCAACTGCAAGCCCCAGGCGCAGGCAATCGCAGCAGCACTGGCCAGCGCTGCCGCTGTCGGCTGGTCGGCCTGTGAGGTTTAGCTCATTGATTGATCCGCCAGATGCGTAAGGTGTTGCTTCAAACCGACCCTTCTTGAGATTGGAGCCGAGCGCTTACCACCTCTGTCCGATCTGTCTGTTCACACGACATGTTGACGCTACCTTGTGCAGGCTTGTCTGGTCAGGTCGAAAGCCAGCCCCTGGCGCTTTGCGCGAACAAGTCCCCAGTTCTGGAACTCATTGGATCAGGCATCAAAGACTGCCCTTCTTGATCTCGAGTCTAGCAGCATCTGAGTGTCCCCTGTTTTCTTGTGTCCCGGCTTGTGGAACATCGCGACTGAACTCCATCCGTCCAACCTCTGCATGTCTCAACTTGAAGGTGTGCAAAACCTTCTTCCAATCCGTTGGGCAACCGACTATGGAGAAAGTTTGCTTTGTCAGTGGGGATTGTGGCTGAAACGGAGGTGAGGCCAATTTTGGGAGAAGCCCCCCTCCCTCCCTCCTTCGAGAACTCCACGAAAAAGCATGCGGAGTCAACATGATTGGCATTTTGTCGGCAGTCCCCCATTACCACCTAACATGGTCTGCCCAAACAAAAAGTCCAGAAACAGAGGAACTCAGTTTTATTTTCAAACTCCCAGCCCCCACTCAACTGTTTGTTTACCACTGAAAAGCCATCAAAGCAGGGTTCAATTCCATCCTGAGTCAGCATCAACGCAGGAGTCTTCAAACATACTGTGGATGAACAAAATCCCGCACCAGTTTGCAACCGTGGGAAACCATTGTTTGTTGGCATATACAGGGAAATCATTCCAGGGTCCCTTAGGTGGTGCCAAATGGATTTTGTCCACAGTACAATCCCCAAAAACGGACCTCCCAGTTGCTAGACCAACCCGGGGATGGTCACCGCGCCGCGGCGTCAACGCGCCGCGCCTCTAGCTGCCGCGCAGAAGTGCTGCGCCAGGCACCCACCAGCGCCTCCAGGCGCGCGTGACAGAAGGCCTCGCAAGAGAAGTGGCTGGACAAGGCCCGCCTCCCAAAAAGGCAGTCCTCAGCTTTCCTTCAATTGAGTCAAAAAATTGTACAAAAATGGTACAAAATCAAAACCTGGTACAAAATTGAGTAATCAAAACCTGGTACAATGGTGAACCCAGAATCATGTAAGAAACTGAAAAGGCGGCGCAACTATTTCCGGCTGGGGCTGCCCCTTACTAACCTTCATCTACCAGGGTTTTGATTGTGACTCAATTGGCATTGAATTGGGGATGATTTATGGGAGGTTTGGGGATGAGTCAGCGTCCCTTCATTTGGCGGTTGGGGGGTGGTTTCCCATGCACCTTCTACAAAAGCCAGGGGATCAAATCTGAATCCAAACAAATCCAAACCACAAATTCAGGGTTGCTTGAATTCCTCATCAAGGGATCTGGCTGACAACAACAAACTCCCAAGAATGAGGAACCCCAAAGGAACCTTTTTGAGCAAACTCAGTCGCGATACCGAAATCTCCTAAGTATCTGAGCGTCCAACCCGAAACCAAGGACTTCAATATGCTCGTTGTTCGTAAAGGCAATGGATTCAAGATGGTCCCAATCTTTGACCCAGACATGGTGGGAACTGTCGTCACCCCCAAAAAAAAACGGCGCGTAGTGCGAAATATACATGGGTTTGTTGTTTTTATTGGGGGACCCCACCCCCAACAAATAACTTCAATTATCCTTGTCGTTGGCCTTTGAAACCACCAAACAGGGGCACCCGGAAACAAAAGACACACCCGCATGAACACAGACACGGTGACAACACCTCCCAAATGGGTTCTTTAGGTGGCGTCCATTGAAACGTTCGCCACTTTTGGTTCCAAAAGGAGAAATGGGGGTGCCTTCCGGTTCAACGTGGAACTTGACGGTTCGGGTGCTGTTTTGGACCAGAATTTGATTGAAAGGGGTCATTTCTCTGGTGGGTTCCATGGCGTGGACAGGAACCCTGTTTAAACATCTCACTTGCAATTTCGGGGCTGGGGTTGGAGCGCTCATTCTATGAGGTCAACCTCTCCCATTCTGTGGCCCACAAGCCTTTTGTAAGCTCTACACAAGGAGGCTTTTAGGGTGCTTTCTTGGGGGTGTTTGCTGAACTTCTTTTGAGTGGGAGAAATATCAAGGAAGTTGAAACAATAGTTTTGTAAACATCAAGGGAAAGGGAATCCCCGCTGGCGGCCTTCTGATACCTTCCCCTGCCTGGCTCCGCACCAGCAGCGTGCGGACGCCTGACCACCCAGCTTCAAGGAATCGGAGCTTTGGCTTTGCAAGGCTTCAAGCGGGTGCTGTTGGCCCCCGTTGAAACCCAACCAAACCCATCCCCACAGATTGCTTGGACACCTTAAACTGGTGAATCTGGGCGAGTTCTGGAAAACATGGTCGCACAGAGTCAGTCGGAGTTTCCGCTGAACAAGAACACCAACGTGGCAACAGGTGAGAGGAGCGGGAGGTGCCTGAGAAATGATGTTCGCCAAGTCTCAGAGATAAAGAGATGACATGAGAGGTAAACAAGAGAAAGAAAGATGGAGATGAAAGGGACAGGATTATAAAGCTAAAAAGAAATAGATTATGAAATCCTGTCCATCTTTCCTCACCATCCGTTCGTTTCCTATGTCTTTCCCTTCTCTTCATTCCGGCCATACCCCCCACCTAAGAATAGACTTCCAATTAATTGGATTACGCATCATTGAACGTAAAATTCTGCAGACTTGCACCGAAAATGAGCAGTCTGTTTTCACCCATTGAGGTTCCACGAACAATTTGTTTTTTTTTGTTTCGAAGCCTTACAGCTGAAACCCACCACAGGAACCGAGCATCAACTAAAATGAACAATTGTTTTGGTTAATGTCCATTCCCCTCACCCTGCACCCATCCTTCTCTTCAAACAAAAATATCCCCAAACAATGCTGCATATTCTGAACTTCCCCGAACAAAATAGAAAGGGTGCTACATAGCGCACCTACCCAAATTGAATCCATACACAACCTTCATGGGGCCGGGAACCGCGGCTTTTACCCCTCACTTCCTGAGTGGTTTCGCCAAACCAGGTCGCAACTTGTCGCTTGCCACCGGCCTAGAAATCAAAACCAAATCCGAAAACTGGAAAAGTGAGGGGAGCAAATGGCCCTGGGTCAAAATCCCGTACCTCCAGTGAACATCCCAATCCCCACTAAAATCCCGACTAAAAAGGGTGGTGAATTCACCTACCCCAAAATGGGATCCAAAAACGGTTTTGACAACCACCGCCAAATGAACTAACAAGGCGCTTTAAACCGAAAGAGCACTCAGTTGTTCAGTGACCCTGGCAAAAAGGACACCCTTTTTGGGGAAGACCATTTTTAGTGGGACAGCCACTAAGAAAAGGGGGCAAAAGGGTGCCACTGAACAACTGAGAGCAGGCAAACTTTGGGGGAAGGCCCCTTCGCCCCGTCGCCTGAGGGCAGTGCCGCGCCAGGAATTTCCACCGCGGGAAGCCAAGGCGCCGGCGCCAGAAGTCGCCTCAGGGGTGGCGAATTTCTGGCAAACTAAGCAGTCAAACAGGTTTAAGTGAAACAAGCCAATACCTAACATGAAACAAGCCAATACCTCAGCTTTTGCCTCCAACAAAACGGGTTTCTAGGCTCTGTTCCAGATGTAGCGAGCCTGAAAGATCAAGTCATATCACACGAGATAGGGTATATCCATTAAACAAGTCACAAGAGATCCTACGCGTCACAATCAAAATCTGGCGCGCGCAAAAGTCTTAACGCACCTGAATATGATTAGTGCTGTCCCGTTCTAGGCGTCATCTACCCGAAGCGGTCTTAAGCAAGTGGCTCATTGTTGCAGGACCCCCAGTCAGCCATGTTGGTGGGAGAACGGGGCTTAAACATGTTTCAATCTAAGATGCTTTCCACCACCAGCAAGCCACCAAGGGTTGGATGCATCCGCAACAAAAACACTGCACAAGGGGGTTATACCAATGTCCCCTGGAAGTATTGGTTCCGAGTGTTGGGTTAGGTAGCCTGCTGCACAAACTGCCTTCTTCATGTGGCCCAAGGGAGCCGTTCAAGAAACCACAAGATCTGCTAGAGGAGGGCCCCGAGGGGTTGACGGCAATTATTGAGTTCAATTTCTGTTTTCAACACCGACCTCCACTGAATTCGGTAAATGCTTTACCTCTTTCCCTTCGAACAGGCGCCAAAGTTTGGCAGCTCCAACATTTTTTTTCCAACCCTGTCCAATCCTTGCAGTTTGCCTAAACCTTCTGGGCTCGTATCACGCCAATTGGCTCGCAAACAGTTGCCTGAACCTTTGTTGAGTTGAACATTTGCCTATGGGATGCTTTCGTAAACCATCGCGCAGGTTGGTTGAAAGCGCAAGGCTTGCAACGCTCGCAACGACTGCTTGGGTCGCAAGTGTTCGCCAAAGTCTTTCTCATTCTAGCGTGCCCGCTGTACCAGGCACATCTCCAGCACGGGGGCTGCCATCCAAAATAGGGGCCGTATGTTGGACACCCTCAACAAACGCGTTGCTGTTTGATAGAGGGGTGGGTTAGGCCCAGCACAAAGTTCAAGTTTACTAATCAATTTGGGTTTTGATTTGGAATTGAAACAACTCAGTAACTTTGAGTAACTTGCTCATATTTGGGTTTTTGAATTGAGAATTATAACCACTAAGTAACCAAGGGCAACAAGGAACCACGTTCCAACCTGTCGCCCAGGCAGGTGGTTCCGCCCATCCCGCCTGGCCAAGGACTCTATGGCGCTGGCGGCCGCCGTGTGCAGCCAGGGCAGTAGGCGCTCGAGAAAGCCCATCGGCGTCTGCCCGGGGAGGTTCGGGGGGGTTTGGGCGGGTTTGGGGGCGTTGGGGGGTAGGGTGGTTAGGGTCACGGCGAGTTTTGCGAGCACCCCCGACGAACGCTGCGGTCAAAGCTGCGGCTTGGAAGCGGGGACGCGAATCAACAGGAAAGGTGCGCCTCCACGCGTCTCTCCCAATCTTGGAGGTATGTTGGCCAGAGCCACGAATCAAGAACAAATTCTTCGGAATGTGGGGATCCAAATTTCACGAGAACCCTCAACCTCCCCCAATGGCCCACAGGATGTATGCTTGCCAGGCCCACAGGATGTATGCTTGCCAGGCGGGCAAGTCGCGCAACCCTCCAAAGGCCAACGCTCCGCCGCAACTGGGGCTGGAAGCTGGGACAGGGGACGCAAAATCACAAGAACCCTCAAGGGTCCAAGCGACTTTGAATGTGATATTTTGACGACAGCCTGCAAAGGCGCTTGGATTGTCTAACCTCTACGCAGCGCGCTGGCTGGTCGGTTGGTTGATTGATTTGTTGGCTGGTGGGTGGTGGTGGTTGTTGTTTGGTTGGTTGGTTGGTTGGTTGGTTGGTTGGTTGGTTGGTTGGTTGGTTGGATGGTTGGATGGTTGGTTGGTTGGTTGGTTGATTGGTTGGTTGGTTGCTTTCGAACGTCTGAGGACGAGCCATAGGCTGGAGACAGCCGGTGGCTTTGAGGAGGCTGATCACTCGGCTCGCTCCACGCGCCTCGCCGCGCTTCTCCAAGAGGGCCTCCAGCGTGCTGAGTGGCGAAGATGCCGCGAGGTTCTCGATGAGGTGCAGCACCTGTCGGGCTTCTCATGGCCGACGCCCGCCGTTTTCAGATCTGCCGAAAAGTGACGAACTTGTCGGCTAAATGGAAACCCAACCGCTAAACCAACTAAAACATAAGGGGACGGCTGGGAGCCGCCAAGTTCGGTGACCGTTTGGAACATAGGTGGCTTTCCTGGGTAAAGAAGCATAAAGCCACCCCGAACCAGTGGAACCCATCTATTTCTAGCCAAACGCCTATGTTCTTCGGATTGCGTGGATTGGCTGAAAAAGCAAACCAAACTTTTATTAGCACTCAAATAGTTCAGACTGTTCAGACCCCCAAAGTGACTGAACAACTCAGAGAGTGAGTTTAACTAGCATAATCGTCCCAGCCAAGGAAAAATGTCGGAACTCTGTTGATGTACGAACATGATCGTCCCAGTAAGCACACTCTGGATTCGGTTACTCTTGGTAAAGACACAGAATTACCGCACAATGCCTTGATTTGAGGTCTCTAAGCCCTTTCCCCGAATTGGTGACACGGTGTCTGGTGGTTTGGAGGCATCTGATTTGCTTTCAAAAAAGGGGTTCAGGGCTTCAAAACCTCTTCTCAGCAGATTGACAAAAAACACGTGCTTTTCACCACTAATGTTGACCCCTATCAATCCACCAACCAGTTTATGAATGGGGGGGTGGTTTTGGCCCCTCCAATAAGTTGTCTGCTTCCCCGCATTTCACACAGGGAGACGCACAACCCCCCCGATTAATTGTTGGGGTTGATCAATATGAGGGCAACATTAAAACGGTCTTCCTAAAAAGTGTTCAAAGTGCCGGAACTCAGGAAGTGAGAAACCCATCCCTTACAAGGCAGCCAACAGACACCTCCCGCAAGTTGGACGATCGCTCGCCTTGCAGTTCTCACGCTCAGCAAAGGCATCGCCGGGCGCCTGGCAGGAGAAAAACAAGGGGTTGCCCTAAGATCAGATCATCCACCCTTGTCGAAAAATATGGATTTGGACCCCCCAAGTGGTGATGATCCTCTTGGTTCTCTTTTATGTTCACTCCAATCCCAGGTACCTTTTTCTTGATTGATTCAGGATACGGCGATGCTCCGGACCCCCCCCAACAAAAAAAACGACGAGGGCAACTATGTCTACCTATGTGCCTACCGGTGGGCCCCGGAGCCCCAGGAGCCTGAGACGCATGTGTATGGTATCACAGACCTGGGTGGCAGCCACAGACCTGGAACCTTCTGTCGACATTGATGGGGTCCACCATGTCATGTGGCTTTGTGTGTTTGAGGACTTCTCTGTTTGATGTGTGTGTGTGTGTGTTCAAAGTCACACCAAATGAAAGGCACATTTAAGTTGCGGGTTGCCCCATGTCAAGACAATCCAGAACTGTTCCTGGCCAAGCACGCTTTCTTGCTTGATGCTCTCCCGTTGCAGTACGTGGAAAGCCTTCTCAGGATGCCAAGGGAGCATTGTTCTAACGAAACACATGCGAACCATGTTAGCACAACATATCTCTTATCCCGCAAACTCAAACCGAGTGCTTGGTTTCGAGGTCAAAAATCCAACCGAAAGACCTCAAGGGATTCAGAAGCCCGGGATTCATACACCCCTGGTTGATAATACTGTCCTTGCAGAATTCCTGGCGGGCAAATTTGCATACACCCAGCTCGGCTCCCTTGCTAGCTAGCCTCGGCAAACTCAGGGAAAATCCAGCTGACATGGCCTTCCGGATTCTGCTTCATATTTCGACCAAACATCACCGAGTTTAGTCTAAGGACACCCTTGAAACATTTGGTGTGTCGTGTGTCTTGTTTTAAGGGCACCCGTGTCAAGGTGTGTGGCAAAGGGAAACCAAAGGTAAACTACCCAATTTTGAGGGGTCCCTCATCCCACTTCCTCGGTGTCCAAGCTAAGCAGTCTTCCCCAAATGTTCCAACTCAGGGAGTGACCAACATTTCCTTGCAGGTCTCCTGGTAGCTCCGAAACACTTGGCTGTGGGTCAAAACCAACGGTCCCATTTTGGGGTAAGTGCACCACCCATTGGGGATTGGGATGTTCACTGAGGGTACGATTTGAATTTTGACCCATGGTCACTTATCTTGAAAGCCAACTTTGGACTTTCCCAGCTCTAGTTGTCGGGTCGCTTCCAACCGCCAGGGTGAATTATAGCTGGGCTGTCCCCAACCTGATTCCCCTGCTAAAAGTTCTCCGACTTGTGTCAAATGGACACCCAATCACGAAAACAAGCAAAACAAACAACACTAAAGGCCTTTCTGGGGACGCACGGACACCACCAAATCAACATCAAGAAAAACCTCCAAAAGCCAAGGTCGAACCGACTGGACCGAGAACATCCCCCAACGAGCACGTTGCCTTGAGCTCCGCGTGGAGCGCCATGTCAAAGGCCTCGAGCTCCAAGGCCTGGCGCTCCTGAACGTCTGCCAGTCTCGCAAGGGGCTTGCTCTCAATTCCATGACCCCAGATTTTAAGGCCAATTTTCGTGGGGGTGTCCCTTTGTAGAGGTGACCACTTTTGGAGGGCACAATTTCAGGGACGCCTTGGATCCGTCAGCGCGCGCCTCGCCGGCGCCGGCGGCTTCCTCCGCCAGGCACCGCGCCACGCCGAAGGCGTCGCCGCCCGCGCGCAGCAGCGGCTCGGCCAGGGCCTCGAGGTCAGAGCGGAGGGATCGAGTTCCCGTAGCTCGGCGCGGCGCGCGGCGGACATTTGTTTTTTTGGGGGGGTGACGGTGAACCCTGTGGGTTTTTCAATTTAGGACCATGAAACAAGGGGTACCCACCAAAGATGACACACTCATAGGGGAAAAAAGCAGTTCAGCGCCTTTATTTTTTTTGTTGGGGGGTTGACACACCCATAGGAAAAAAAGAAACAAAAAACAAAAACAGTTCAGCACATTTCTTTTGTTTTTGTTTTTGTTTTGTTTTTTTGTTGGGGGGGGGGCAATTGATTTCCCACCAACAACGCAGTGGTTCAGTGATTCGAAATGCAGAAGCAGAAATATTGGCAACTGTTTTTTGGGTTGATTCCATGTTTAGTCAAGTTTAATTGAGTACCCACACAAAATGAGAACACATTTGGACAGTACTCCCCCGGCCTCCAAGAGAAGCGGTTAACATAAACATGCGAGAAGTTTGGTAGTTCTCGTTGGGGTCGAAATTCCCTTGCAAAAGAGACGCAGGATGATGGGGAGGAAGGGACCTCCATTGAATTCCTTTCGGAAGGCATCTCAATTTGCAAGCTTTTTGGTCCCGGTTGGTCAGCTGAGGCTCCTGAACAGCTGCACGGCCAAAGGAGTTACCCCCTCTCGCAGAGGAAAGCCAAGGTCCCCCAATCTTCCCCAGAGAGAACCTGCTGAAACCCAGCAACCTGATCGAACCCGGTAGAACAAAAGACTAGAAATCCATGGTGGTGTTGAGCGTGTTGGGTGCGGAACCCCAAAAGGCCAAAAGAAGATCTGGGATCTGTCATCCGCACAACTGAGCTATGCTGGCCATGGCTCCCTAAGAGAACAGGTGCAACTGAATAGTCTCACTTTCCTGCGTGGATTGGCCAAAAAAAGGTCCGAACTCTGTGTTTACCACTAACATGGTCACCCACCCACCCACCCACCCACCCACCCAACCATCCGTCCATCCGTCCGCCTATCCGTCCGTCCATCGGTCCATGGCGCACAGAGTCCTTGTTGAACCCAACCGGCACTGATTTGTTGGGGGTCTTTCCAGAACTCAAGAACAAAGTCCAGGAGGGTGTCTTTTTGGCAGGGTGCTTTCTTTGTGATGGTGAAGCAGGGATCCTTACATTATACACCTGAACATTGCCTTGTACATGGCGGTGTCCCTTTATTTTGGTGGAAAAAGCCATGTTTCAAATGGGCAAAATGTATCTTTTAAGGAGCCCTGTGAAGGCAACCCAAATGTGGGGCTCCCCTAAAAGACGCACCCATGAACAGAGGGGAGCAACTGGCAGCGAAACGGTGTCCACTTCTTTCGACAGGCCCTTCCGCTCGAGCTGAGCTTCGCTCGAAATGGCGGAAGAGCGCCAAGTAGTCGCCTGACCGCTGGCATCAACGGGTGACTTTCATCGATTGGCCAAAGAATCCAATCTTTTGGTTGCCACCAAAACGGGCTTCCCAAAAACAATCGTTTGCGGGAGAGGGTCTTCGGCGGGATGTGTGGTGCCTGAGAAAGGCACGTATGTCCATCCAGGGCAAGGTTGTCATTTGTGCCTTCGTTTCTGGTTGGCAAACTTGGGTTCCAGACACTGGAATCACTCGGCTCCAGCGTGGGTCGGAGGGGGTTCCGGAAGGGTTCCGGAAGGGTTTTGGGTGTTGGGAATGCCCGAAGGAGCACATTCACAAAGTATGTGATCCTGTCCCAAAGTTGCGACATTTCGAACATTTAGTGTCCTTTTGGAAACTCTCGAAAAGGGTAGCCTTAAAAGACACGCGCCCATGCAGGTTCCTTTTTCCAATGCTGACGCCTTCCCTGGACGTGCACAGAGCCCCTGTCCCATGAAGATACTCTTCCAATACGGGTCAAAAGTGCACTTCCGCATTGGACCTCTGAAAAGGACCTGATTCACAGTAAGATAGCTTTCACTACCCCCAACCGCCCCCCAGCGGAAAATTGGGTGTACAACCATCTTACAGCCACTTAAGGGATGTATACCCATTGATCTGGGTGGCTTGATGCTAGACACCATCCTGAGTCCATGTGCCTGCGCAGGCGAGAATCTCAGGCGCATCTCCATCCTCAATGTCGAGGTTCACCTCGCTCACCTCTTCACCTCACTCCGCGGATTTTGCACCGGATATGACTCGATCATACCTCTGCTTCCCCTTCAGCACACAAACACGCCCACGCACACAGACATCTCCGGGATCCCTAAACAAAACAATGCATACAAAAGGATGTAACATGCGTGGCACAAACAAGACCGCAAACAAGCACGCGCAAAGAAACATGCGAACAAGCACGCGCACAGAAACACCCAAAGACCTATCGGCGCAAACACACAAACACGAAAGCAACAAGCAGAACAAAACTGGAAAGAACACGCACTACTCACAGCACAGCTACACACACACACGAGCAACCTACACACATGCAAATATGCACACCTACACACGAGGCAATGCACGCATATACAAACCCATGAATCCATACACATACACACATGCGCCCACACACACACACACACCCACACACACACACAGAAACAGAGACAGAGACAGAGACAGACACAGACAGAGACACACACACACCCGCGCAAGGGGCCTGCCAGCACCCCCGCATCCCGACGGAAAGAGTACAAGCACCCGAATTGGAACGGCCCTGAGGCCGCTGAAGCAAATTGTGCTTGAATTCATGGCCAAAGTCTACAGACAGGCAACGGACCTGAAAACATCTATTGGTGGATTCCCAAAGCACTTTAAGAACGCCCGATACAAGTTGCTGCAATCTTTGGGTGCATCACTATCCCTAAGTTTATGGACAAATCAGCAATCATTCAACTAGCATTGCATGAATCCATTGGTTGTGGATTCCCCTCTGGATTCCCTCGTCAGTGCTGATGTGCAAAAATTGGGTTCGAGACTGCCCCACTCGATTTCCCTGGTGAGCTGAGGAATTCTCGGTTGGTTTCTGCTCCCCGGCTAAAAGTTTAACTTTTAGTGGTTTAATGTAAAACCCATTCGTTGGGCCAAAAGTTAAGGTCCTAACATCCAAGCAAAATGCACCAACTAATTCATGGGTCACACCTTTGGTGAGCTGCCAATACGACATCCGACTTGAGACTCCGGGCTGGCCATGGCGCTATCCAGCGCCTGGATCGACCCATGAACCTTCTGGCTCTACCAACATGCCCTTCCAGATTGATATGGAGCCAGCCAAAAGCACTGAGTCAGTAACTTGCCAGGTTTCTATGCAAAAAAAAGATCGGGGGCAAAAGGAGCATCTTGCTGCTTGGGTTCCATGTCAATCTGCAGGAGAGTGAGCTTTTTTGTAGCCCGTACAAAAAGAAAGCCCAGTAGACTGAAGTAGTGGAACAATACGACCACTTACTGAGTTGGACTATAGGGTTTTTGGCGCTGTTCACATTTCAAAGGTGTGATTAAATGGACGGCAAGGGAACAAAGCAGAAAGCAAAAGGACTTTGGAAGAAAAGAACTGCGCCGAGACAAACCTACGGCCCCACAACTTGACAGAAAGTGGCATCTTGGAGTTCGAGCTTGGGACAACCCAAGATTCACAGCAAGCGACCTTCATCATGGGATGCCCACTATCTTGGGGGGGAAGGGCACGAATGAAAAAAGGAAACTACCAACGGAATTCCAGGAGTCACCCCCTCCCACACTTCAAAATGCTTAAGGGACCCGGCGGAATATCATTGGCTTTCACGCGTTCTGCCAGGTAAGATCTTTGTACCTTTCGGAAACCTTACCAAGCTGACTAGGGTGCCAAGCCTCAAAAGCAATCTTGTGTGAGCTCACTATGCCAGAGACGCAAACACATCACTCGTAAACACACATGTTATCTTATTTCCATGACTTTGGTTCTAAAGTCCCCACAATCCCCGGTCTAATGTTTTACACCCTTGTGCAACCTTTCAGTTCCTTTTACCCAGCCTTTCCGCCCAGAAACCACTACCCCCAAAGCAAAGGGAAAAACGCCGGGTAGTGGAACCCATCTATTTCTGAGCGGTTTGTTGATCCCTTGCTAAAATCTCAACCTTCCGCAGGGTATGAAACTATCCCAACTCTAAAGTATAAAAGTCTGAAGGCACACTGTGGTGGCATGGTTGCGGGCAATCTCGCTTTGTGCTACCAAAGTGGGGATTTCTTTCCAAGCCTATGCAAGTACATCTTGGGTTTCGGTTGGGAACCTTGTGTGCAAGAGTTTCAATGGGGACCCTTTGGTGGACATCAGAAATCGGCGGAGATTCATGTCCACCATCTTTGAGGTGGTTCCCGATTGAAAGTTCGACCCTTCGAGGTGTTCTCCCTTCCCATCCAATACATGCACCCACGGTACTTCTTCCAGATTCGCCCACTCGGGTGTGTCCTTTTTTTACCCCTGGTGGTGTTCAAGGTGTTCCTTGATGCTTCCCTTTTTAAGCCCTAAACCCCAAAGCCCCAACCAAAAACTCCACCGAGCCCACGCGTCCGAGCCGCCCCTCCCGCCTCCAGCACCTCCACGCCCATGGCGACGGCAGCCAGGCGCCGCTCCAGGGCACGGAGGTCCAAGAGCGCCAGCTCCTGCGATTTGCACGTGCGACGTGCAACCGAAAGAGGCGCATTGTTCGCAAACCCAAGCCTCCATTGGCTTCAGTCCAATGGAACAAAACAAATGTTTCCAGTAGAGAAAACGATTCCCTTTAAAACCAACAGAGGAAGATAACAAACATATTCTTAACCAAATGGAAGCAAGGGATGGTAGGAACAACAAACACCAAGTAAACTATAGGGGTATCCTACGCTAGGGAAATCCGAAGACTTGGGAAATACTCAGAACTCGGCAAAATGGATCAAGTTCACTTGTTTGGTGAATTGTTCCTACCATTCCCCTGTTCAACTGTTCGCCGGAAAGGAATGGGGGACCGTAGTTGTTACAAAAATTCAAGGACCAGCCAGCAGAGCTGTTAGGGTGTTTGGGGCCATTTTCGGGTGTTTGGGGCCATTTCCTGTAGCTGTTCCTGTAACCCTTTGAGTAGAAGAAACCAGCCAAGGCTAGTCATACCCAAACTTGGGGTGGTCTAGGGTGTTGCCCACCCTACAAACTCAGGTGATATGCCACTTACTTGGTGCCCAAATGTGGCGGAGCAAGCAACATGCCATCGGATGCTTCCCTGTTCGAAGTCTTCCCAATAAGTAGAAAGTCCATAATCAAAATGGGCACCACATAAGCCAAGAGTCCAAGTTCCATTAGCAGCGGATTCCAATCCCTCGCTCCCCCCTTGCAGACAGGCTTATCAAGGCCTGGTTAGAACTTTTAGTCTCCCATGATTGTTTCTGTAGAAACATTGTTTGAGCGGGCCCTTTGTATCCCGGCTCCCTTCCTGACCCCCTGCGAACAAATGAAACTGCTTTGCAGCGATCAACAGGCAAACCGGCAAACCCGTGGGGTAGTATGGTGGACGGTTGGCCCATCGCTACCTCCAAGCAAGGAACATCGCAAATTTAAGAGTATTTTGCAACGCTTCCTGCACGTTTAGAGGTGTCTGGAGAAATCAAATAGCTTGATTGGGGACCTTGGCTACATTCTCTAGTGTTGAGCCCGGAAGACACGAGCTTGAGCACTAATCGCGATGACATACACTATTAGTCAACTCAATATTTCCGCTTAATCAACAATAGCGCCATTCCGAAGCGACATTGTCCATGACACCTTCTTCAGGGTGCAGGGTTTTCAGGAACTGAGTTTGCAAAATTTACTCCAGGTGTCCACCATACAGGTCACTCTTTCACTTGATCCTGGATTATCATTAGTATTATTTGTTCAAGTTGACCTTATGATTCTCAGTTTTTCCGCATTCAATTGAACTAATGCATTCCCCCGTTTAATGACTCCAAAGCTGCCAGTGGACCTGGGAAAAATTCGAGTCGAGTCGTATTCGACTTCGCTGAGCTCCCGGCAAGCTCGCCAAAGGACAGCTGCTGCGCTAGATGGGTCTCCACCTGCCGAAGGAAAAGCAAAGTAAACGACCCTAGGTCCTCCAGTTGAGAGGATAGAGTAAGGGTACTCTTTTTTCTGTAGTCTATTTTAGTAGTGGAAGCCTCCCCCAAAAAAGGGTAGAAGGGCATCACTGGGGGACCTAGGACCTGAACTCGACTGAGCCATACTCAAAACCGATCAGTACTAGAATGGTCCAGAACTATGTCAAGAATTTGGTTGGGATTTTCCCTTGTCGGGCCTAAGGCCAATCAGTGGGTCTATGTGACCCGGCTGGGGGGCTTTCCACCAGCGAGATGCTGCGAAGCGCCATGGCACTTTTTCAGAGATGGTCGATGCAGACCTTACTTGCAGCGGACAGGGCAAAAAGTTGACCCAGCCGAAGACACCGCAACGCAACACCACCAAAAGTGGGAACATGGATCTGTATCCACTCACAGAGTTGAAGAAAGCCGAATTAACCTGATCACAAAGCAACACAACGGTACGTGACAAACAAAGCAACAAAGAAACAAACAAACAAGCAACCAACCCAAACAAACATACACACACACGGAAACACAGAAACGCAGCAACACAAAAGCACAGAAACACACAACAAAGAAATAAAGAAAGAAAGAAAAGAAAGAAAGAACAAAAAACAAAGAAAAAAGAAAGAAAGAAAGAAAGAAAGAAATAAAGAAATAAATAAATAAATAAAGAAGGAAAGAAATAAACAAAACATGAATAAAGACATAACAAAATAAAGACATATATAATGAACAAGGAAGGAACGACAAAACAATACGGAAATAAAGAAACAAATAAGTCAAGAACAACTTCAATCAAGACATCAGAAATATGATAAATCACTAAACAACATGTCGCATGTACATGAACACAAACATACATGTAAAACATGGCAAAACCCCCACAAACACACAATCAAACCAAACAACACAACAAACACACAAACACACAAACACACACACACAGACACAGACACAGACACAGACACAGACACAGACACAAACACAGACACACACACACACATCCATGCACACAATACACAAACAAAACCAACCAAAGCAATCAAACAAACCTCACTAAACCAAAAACTAACCCAACTACTAACCAACCAACCAACCAACCAACAAATAAGCAAACAAAAGAAAGCGAAGATACAAACCAATCAACCAAGCAAGCTAGCTAGCTGGCTGGCAGGCCCGGCACCAGGCAAGAGTGCAACCAAGCAAGCAAGCAAAAAGCAAGCAAGCAAGGAGGCAGGCAGGCAGGCAGGCAAGCACTTGCTTGAAACGCATAATGACACAATAACAATAACAATACACGCGGCGAAACACGCACACACACACACACACATCAAACACTAATAAGCACACGAAAACCAACACATGAATACCTAAACAATGAGACATACATATATACACTGATAATAACATTTTTCTGGGCTGAAGACAAAGAAACAACAACAACAAAGAGTGCCACTTCACCAGAGGGAGGCTGCTGGTGTCGTTGCTCAGGAGCCGCACCCCCACCGCGCGCATGCGCGTGAGCCACCAGGGATGCATCCGGAGCTCATCCCTCGGAAGGCAGAGAAGTCACTGGGCCGTCAGATCCCCCGCTACAAGTTTGACTCTTCTTGGTTGCTGTTTGCCCCCCTGCAAAAAGCTTAAGGTTTTGGGGGGGTTAGTGGAAAACATGTTTGTTTCCCAAAAAGTTAAAGACTAAAGATCCAACCCAATAGCAGTCAAGTGTTAGTGGGTTAAATATGGAAACCCGCAGCTAAACCCCAAAAAGCTAAAAAGCTAAGGGGATGGCTCACAACCGCACCCCGTACTTCTTTATCACTTTCAGACACAAGGGAAAATGTTTTTTCAAGAGGGCAACCATTCAATTGTGTTGGGGGTCGGATTCTTTTGAGGCAGTCACAGCTGGTCTTTCCGCGGGGACCCAAGCGAATGGTAGCGAATCAGAGGGGGATATCTGCATATATTTCTGTTCGAGACTGTCCCCTACCGGACCTTACAAACACACCTCCCAAAGAACCCAAGGATTGGGGCGAAGTAAGCTGTGAGGCCCAATTGGCCTTTGTGAAAACGTGTTGCTTCGAACCACCCAGCGCGAAATAAGGGAATCCCTGCTAAGGGAACCCTTTCCCAAACAAATGAGAGCTAAGCCACAGAGGAAATAGAAAATGCTTCAAACCACCCTGCGGGATATGTCATGAAAAACATGACACAACCACACCTCCCCCTCGGGACCGCTCCCCCACGGAACACTCCTAGGTTTACCAAGGCCGTTTAAAGAGAAATAGAGCCGGACATATCCCCGAAACCAAAGGAACCGCTCCATTTTTTGGCAAAGCCCCAAACAAGTAGTGGCTGTGTCTCTTTTGTGGCTCGCTGCTCTGTTCTGAAGGCAAACCAAAGAGAACCAATTTTGCGGATGCTACAATGGGTCAACGTCACCCGTTTTTTCAAAATCGGGGTTTCCTGTTTGAAGCTTGAACCCTTTGTGCTGCAAGGGGAAGCCTCAGGGTTCTATAAGACAAACCGAGGACTTTCTTTCCTCGCAAGTTCTCGACCAAGAAACCAAATGGAACCCAGTTTGTTGCAACGATTTCCGAGACAAGCCATAGAGAGAATGCATGAGGTGTTTTTCGGAGACCTGGAACAGGCCCAGATGACATGTTGCCATCGATGTACCAAAACAAGTCATGTTTTGGGGCTGTACAGGGAAACCGAAGGGTTCCAAAGAGGGAGAAATACAGATCGCCCGATTCTCGGAAGCCCGCCCCCAACCCTCTGTGCGACGCCGCGTTTTTGTCTGTTTCCTCATATGTTTTTGTTAATTTGTTTTCCCTATTTTTCCAGCTCTTTGACTGTTGTCTCGTGTTTTTGTGTTTTTGTCCGTGGCATTTGGAGGCCACACCCCGCCCTTCAAAACACCCCTGCGTGGTTTTCTTCCTCCGCTCCCGGCTCCAAAGGCCAAAGCCCGGCCCAAAACCCGAGGGCCCCGGCGGGGAGCGCGTGGAGAGCTGCCAGTCCACGCGCCAAGGCCCGAAGAGCACCTCGAAGGACCAGCGCCCGGCCTTCCGACTTTCGACGCTTCGAGCTGCGTGACGAGCACGCGAGCGCCGGGGGGAATGGGGGGGGGGGTTCCTGAAGCCCCGAAAAAAAACCGGGGCCCCACGTTTTGACAAACAACAAAAAAAGGGTCTTGGGGCCCCAGGTTGCATGAACCGTTTTGGGGGTTGGTTGCATGAACCAAATGAAGCTTTTTGGGGTTCCTGCAGAAACTAGGTCCTCCAGTATAGAGGATAGCCAACTTTTTTTCAGGATGTCTATTTTAGGGGAACCCTCAACCACAAAAGGGTAAAAGGGCACTGAGGGACCTAGTCAACGAGCTCGGGTGTTGCTTGCATGAACCGTTTGGGGGTTGGGAATGAACCAAAATGAACCTTGGAAGTTCCGGCATAAAGGAATCAGGATGGTGGTGTTGGTCCCCCTCACACCTCACAAGAAACCATGGATGGTGTATGGGGGGGCATGCAACTCATGCCCGGGGTGGTGGGGAATGAACTGTTTACTTTGGGATTCCATAAAGAAAACTACTTTAGGATTCCACAAAGGAAACCCTAGGAATGGTTGTCAACATTGAGTCAATCCAAAGCTACGAACAATGGTGTAAGCCAAATGAACCGAAATTGATCGCCCGCGGGTTTTGGAGGTTGGGCGTGTCCCTTACCGCCTGTGCCTCACTTGTTGGACCAATTAGTCGCTGATGCTTACAAGGGTCCTATGGTTTAAACCTTGTGGCTTGGGGGGGTCATGTTTAGTGGCTTGAACCGGGATTTACCAAACCCCTGGTTGATTTAATGCAGGGATAAATGCCCCTCCAAAGAACCCCTCAAAGCAATGGATAAATCCAACCGGAGGTGTCCATTGGGGAATGGCTTGGAATGGGTTTCCCGAATCGAAGTGTGGATGCCTTTACGAGGATGTAAGGCCATGGATGCATGGATGTACGGGCACGACCCATATGAAGCATCCCTTTAAAGCTTCCAACTACCGGGTCCAAGTAAGGTAGGTCATCCCGAACACTTGCACTTCACATTGGTTCATCCCCAGGACCTCTGTGGATTCCCTGAGTACCAGTAAGTGGAGTCGCGCGCAAGGCGGTGGGAGTGTCGGGAGCGAAGGAACCCAATCGAGTCGACTCGAGTTGAGGGGCTGAAGGCAACAGCACGGGCAAAAGTGGCTGTCCGTTCTTTCTGCAAAGAGTAAAGCCCTTGCGTTTGGATTGTTTGTTCTTCACACCAAGGAAAATGAGGGTTATGACCACACAAATTCGGGGTGACAATATGCACCTTGATCCCCCTTCCAACAACATCTAACAATCATTCAAGTTGAGACGAGGCCTTTGCAAAAGGCTGGTCTTCATAGACCCTCGTGGCAAGTTCCATGACGGTTGGGTAGGTGTTCAACCCTCTAGGGATTGATTCCTGTTCCATTTTTTTCAGCCATCCTTCTTTTCAAAAACCGATCGCCATTCTCCCCAGATTTTGGTGGATTTCTAGAAAGAAGGATCCTTGGGAAGAATGGAAATGGAAGCTACCCCTAGAAGGATATGTAACCAATGGTACCATTTTGGGCAAGGTGAATTCACCTCCCATTTGAGGAAACCTATTTTAGAGGTTGGATTGAATCGGTCCAAATCGTTCACTGAAGAGTACCGAATTTTGGATTTTGACCCCTACAAAACCAAAACATTCAGTACCCCCAGTGAACCCACCCCTAGAAACCCCTAGAAAGCCACCCAAAAACTTCTTCGGCTCGCGCTCGCGCCGCCCCTCCTGCACAAAGGCCTCGAAGGCGCGCAGCGCGTGATCTTCGAAGCCTAAGGCTGGGATCGATCGGCTGACTCGGAAGCCCGTCATTCTCCCGAGCGTTTTTGGGGGAGCTTGGTAAAACACGCTTGGACCCCTCAACATGACAAGGGTGGTTCTCCAAATGAGCCATAATCAAAACCCGGCAATAAAATATTCGACCCAGAAGCATGTAAATCCAGAAGGCGGATATCCGCAGCTATTTGTTGTTGGGAGTAATCAGTAACCCTTACCAACCTACATCTCCCCAGGATTTGATTGTGGCACAACTGAGGAAACCCAAATCGCTTGGTTTCCACAGTCAGAAGCCAGGCTATACAACTATCTGAATAGCTGGGTGTTTCTCGACAAAAGTTGGTTTCCTGTTGACATCCCTTTCACTTCCCTTGCCAATCAAAAGAGGGTTTTTCAACAGAAGAAACAAAACACGTATATACACGCTTTAAGGGGCAGGGTATCTGGCGCCAAGGAGCTGCTGGGTCCCTTGCTTAAAAAAAAAAAAAACGTTTGGCAGGCGCATGCTCGGATTTCTATGGCGAAAAGTCTTAGGAGGCAAAACATTCACAAGGTCCTAGGGTCTGGTATCCTGTGATGCCCTCTGAGGGGTTGAGCAATACCTCCAAAACGTGACCCGGGAAGTAAATTTGACCTGAGCACTTCTCGAAAGGGGTGATGTATGAGTGAACCCCCCGTCTTTGATGAATTACTTTGAACCCGGAGCTATTTCCAAGCTATGGGCTACCCAGTTGCAAGCGGCCCGAAAGGTTGACAAATAGTAACCCTTGTTGACGTTTTTTCTTTTTTAAACTGGGGAACGGATCTGAATCGAAAGAGATTGGAGGGTGCTACTGAACAACTGTAATATTATATAGGGGGAAGTACGTAAACCGTTTACAGTATGGGGACCCCGGTGAGGGCAAAGAGACTTCCGCTTAAACCAAACATCAACGAAACAAAGTACGAGCTGAGGACATGACAAACAAATCCCGTCTGACCGAGTAGGGGCCCACTAACTTACTAATGATTACTTGTGTTTCCCGGGTTTCATACATCTACTGACCGTGCCACAGCAGCACACGCATCAAGGGTAACGCCCAAATGATGGGCAAATGAAGGGTAGCTAAGCCCTAAACTGGCATTTCTGCTTGGAGGTCTGAGGGTCTGTGCGGCAATGCTTGATTGCTCAGGCCACGCTATGAATTTCTGATGAGCAGATCAAGGGGGAGCCAACTAATTGCATGCTCCTGGGAAACTAGTTAAGGAGGCCCAGGTAACAACATGGGTTCACGGGCCCATACGCGGTTATGTATTCAAACTATGGAAGGTATCTCCTTATCTCCATTTCCTTAAGCCCCCTGGATATGTCCAATGGCGATAGACTCCTTTCAAAAACACAAAAACTACTAAATCCCTGTGTGTTCAATATATATATATATATATATAAAATGAGAGGCCTTCTGCTTCAAAAAACCCAGCCTGGGGAAATAAATCATTTGCGTTTCAGCGAATGGAAGCTTCTGGCGGGCTTGGCACTAGGCAACTCAGCCGGATCCGCCGCCAAAACCCCCTCAAAGGGTTGGGTGTTTTTGTTGTTTTCCCCGTTTTGAGGGTGCCATGTGCTCTTTTTGTTTTTTCTTCGGGCTTCGCACTGATCCAAAGCAAATCCATCCAACTCTCGACATTAAAACTTCGGGCACATTAGAGCCTCAAGGCTGCAGGGATAAAGCGGGTAGCTCTGCCTTGGGCTCACTAAGTTCACTTCCTGAATTGATGGGCCCAACAAAGAAACCAAGCTTGTTTACCACCAAAATGGTCCAGACCTAAAACAAGTTACTAAAGTCCCTTGAGTGAGGCTTTAGGCCTTTCGGCCTTGCCCTTTTCCACTAAAATTGTCTTCCCAGAAAGTGTGGAAAGTGCATGTAGAAAGTGCAGTATGGGAACCAGCAGTGACAGCAAAACCCCTCAACCCAGCCTACTACAATCGCTAAATGGCCCAAGGAATTCGAATGGGGTGGGGAGCTTTGACACTGAATTGAGTCATGATGATTAGCTAACGATGTTTGTGTGTGTGTGTGTTAGGAAATGCTATGTCATTTATGAGCATTTGGCCTTGCTGGTTGTCGCTGCGCATATCTCAAGTGATGTGCCTGTCAGCGCCAGATTTCCGTGCGGAATCCCTTGGTGCAATGCCTAGCGAGCAATCTCTGAGGCGATGTCACCAGAAGAAAAAAACACTTCGCTTTAGCTTTGCCCTCGGGAAATACAAAAATGCGTGCGAATGTCTGCTGTTCACAAATGCCCCCGAGAAGGCGCCCAAAGCCGCATCGCTCTCCGTCAGACACTTTCCTTCACTTACCAATGCCACCCGCTCTCGAAACAGAGCGAGCGCCCTCTCAGGCGGTGAGGTGAGTTGTTAACTGAGCAAGATGAGACGACATCGCGCAAACGATGTGGTATTCGGGTCTCAGAACATTGACTATAAGAGAATATACATAGAGCTTTATAGGAAAGAGTTCCATTGTACTTTGCATCTTCAATCATAATATAAAGATACATATTGTCCATGAATAGAGCTAAATCTGGAAATTCGACAAGTATGATGCTCTATGTAAACTGCAATTCAAATATGAACTCATGGCTTTAATGAGAATGGACTAAACATACATATATTTTCTACGTTTGATAGAGCTGAGGAAGGACATAATTGAATGTCTATGTTGATACAGAACGTAAGTAGGGTTTCCTTTCCAAATAGGATTTGTGCAAAGTTAATTGCCATGTGGTTCGATTCTGAGTGTCTAGTTCGATATATAATCTAAATAACCATGCCTTTCCAAATGGAATTTGACATGTCCCCGCATAGGCGTACTGCAGTTTGGCTACAAAACATACTACAAAGCTAGTTCATGGGGGGTGAGCCATATTGAGCATATATATATATATGAATATATACACACATTTATATTTATATATACATATATATATATATACATGCCCCGTTCACCACTACGCCCCCGCCCCTGAAAACGCGCCTGGATAGTTCAGCATGTCGTCGAAGATGAGCACAGAGCCCGGGATCACGAAGGGCGCCAAGTGCTGAAGCACTTGCTGGTGGCCTGCAGAAACCGACTCGGTGCTCCAGGACTCGCTCCATTTGCTTAACTTGGTTGGCGTTGGAAGGTCATGTAAGTGGGGGTTTCAACCACTAAACCACAATAAGCAACAATGTAAAATGTTTCCCAACAATAACCATGTTAAGTCCATTGGAAGATATCAACCAATGTTCAGTTGTAGATTTCCTTTGAAACCAACAAGGAACATAACTAGGTCCTCCAGTAGAGAGGATAGAATAAGGGAACCATGTTTTTCTGTGGTCGATGTTAGTCGGGGAACCCTCCCCCAAAAAACCAAACGGGAAAAGGGCACTACTGTACTACTGGGGGACCTTGCTGCTGACCAGCCCCTCAGCGTGCTTAGCCATGTTCAAGTATTCGTTTGTGGGAACAAGGTTCGTGTTTGTCTTTACAGGGACCCAGGCCAAGCGGTTTCAACACAGTTCGCCCAATGCGAGAGTTCTTCATTGAAATGTCGACCTCGGCCTCTCAAGAGTTGATGGTTACATCACCCAAGAAAAGGAGTCGCGGGTGTGATTTATGTTGAGGGTGACCTTTTCGGGGGTTGTGTTGAGGTAAAACCAAATGGGAAACCAAAGGGGAAAACAACGGAAAACCAAAAGCCACAAAACAACGGTGAAATCAAAGTGAAAACCAGCGAATAGGTCATTGATGGGCCCACAAGCATCAGTCCAATGTGAAACCAAAGTACTCAGCTTTTGCCTCCCGCATGTGTGTTTTTTGATTCTCCATTCAGACACGACAAGCCCATCCGCCTTCAAAGGTATCGCAATCCAAGTGCAGCCACTGGATATACTCGCCCTGGCGAGTCGCACGACGCATACACAAAACAAAGGACTTCCGTGCTCCCCGTTGAGCTCAATCCACACTTACTCAGTGGCCAAACAGGTGATGCAAGTTGTTGAAAGAGGTAGGCCTTGTCAATCAGGGATCCTTACATTGTACACCTAAACATTGCCTTGTAAATGGTGGGTTCCCTTTATTTTGGTGGAAAAAGCAACACGTTTCAAATGGGCAAAATGTATCTTTCAAGGAGCCTTGTCAATCGATTGATTTCACAAATCTCAAAGCCAAGTGGCCATGGGAAAAACATCTGAACCCCCTGCTAAAATTCTAAAAACAAAAAAAAACTCATCCAAAAACACCTGTGTGAAATCCAACGGCTGAGACATCCGACTTCAATGTGGAAATCGGAGGCAGTCCAACACGAGGTAGTGATGGTACTAGACACTTTCGCTGTCCAGGAACCAAGTGCACTTGCTTGGCATTCATGTGTCCAACTTGCTTGCAGGCCTTCAGCACGCTGGCGCTGGTCCAATCATCCAGTAGAGTTTGGTGCATTTGAGAGGTACTCTCTCTCTCTCTCTCATTTTCTTCGGCCAACATGCACCATCTCCCATGTTCCACCCATCCTGCGAGAGGTGCGTCCGCTTGAAGGCGGGCAGAGTCTCGTTGAACCACCCCACCGTGATATTCGCGTTCCGGGGCAGGTCTTGAGGAACGTGGCCTCAGGTTGCTGTTCTGGAAATCCCTCGTCATGGAGAGGTGGGGCATCCACGTCATAAGGCCTCATAAGGGGCTTATTCCTGGCCCCTGGTCGGGCCATTGGTGCCCTTTGCACATTTTGTGGGGGTGGTTCAAAAGGCAATTTGATAACTCCTAAGAAGGAATCAAGGGACCCTTAGGGTTTGTGGAAAGGTTTCTCAGCCTGGAGCTCCCCCTCAGGCCTCATGACTCGCTCGAAGTTGCCAACTCTTGCCGAGGAAAGAACGGGAGCAAACCCAAGGGTCATCCCTTAGAAGGTACACACGTTCTGGTCGGAAGGGTGGCCATTCTCCCTGTACAAATACAATATTCATCTAAGGAAGGAAGGCCACTGTTCCCTTTAAAACCACCAAGTGTTTCCTGAATCATTTAAGGAAGGACAGCTAATATTCCCTTTCAAACCACCTAGTTTCTTGTTTTTTTTTGTTTTTTTTTTTTCTGAATCATTTAAGGAAGGACAGCTGATATTCCCTTTGAAACCACCAGGTGTATTCCCTTTTTTTTCTGAGGAGGGAAAGCCAATATTCCCTTTCCAGCCACCAAGTTGTTTTTTTCCTTTTTTTTTCCTGAGGAAGGAAAGCTCATATTCCCTTTAAAGCCACCGAGGAAAAGATGTAGAAAGACCACAACTCCGTTTCAGCAGGAGTCTTCGCCGAAGGGCCGTGGGTGCTGAACTCGAACTCCGGGAAGACGCCCCAGGCCTCGCTGAGCCCTTGGAAGGAGTCAAAGCCATAGACCTCAGACGAAAGGTTTGTCAAAGCGAGCGAAGATGGCCCCTGTCCTAGCTGATTGGTTGGCCAAAAAGTTGTTTTTTGGTTTTGCGTGTGTTTTTTTGTTGTTCACTTCTGGGTTGCTTTCTGCTCATCTGCTAAAAGTGACTAACTTTTAGCGGTTTAATACGGAAAACCCATTATATAGTTGGCGAAAAGCTAAAGCCCTAACATCCAAGCAAAATGCACCAAAGACCTGTTCGAAAAATGGATGGGTTTCCCCGGTGAGTGGAGCATAAAGCCAATCTAAACCAGTGGAACCCATCTATTTCAACCAAGCTAGCCTAGAAAGGGTGCCGTTTCTGGCCTGCGTTCCACAGCAAGAGATAGGATTCAAACAGCCTCAGTCGGGCCAAACTAGTGAGGACCTTCATTTGTTTTTGCGGACGTGACGAATACAAGATGGGCAGCTCCCGTTCGATCCCCTGCTGAAAGTTTAACTTGTGGTTGAGTGGAAACTATTAATGGTGACAACTGATTAGTAAACCGCCCCCCCTCCCCCCCCCCTTCAAGGTCGACAAGGTTTGGACAAGTCCGAAAAATTGAGATTTTTGGGAGGACCCCCCTTGATTACTCTGGAGCCCCTTCGGTCCTCGTCCTCTTACTTCTGGTCCCTTCGGGGCAGTAGGACTTTAAAAGGCAACAGCACATGTTTTTTGGTTTTGAGCCCAAAAGGGCCCTGATTAATCGCGTGGGGTTTCCTGTTAATGAGGGGGGACTGGCCTCCAAGGGGTTTGTTTCCCTTTGTGAGCTTGAAAACCTTGCCATTTTAAACAAATTTCAATAAAGAAAAATGCATTTCGGGGGAAGCACATTTTTGGGAAAAACTTGAGGGGTTCAATAGTGACTTAGAATTGGTGGGTTGAAGCACAGACTAAGCAAATACTAAGCAAGATGGAAAGCACCTTTTCTGGCAGGTTTTTGTTGGCTTGGGGGCTGCAGAGGGATACCTTTAATCAGGGGGGGTTTTGGGAAGGGCCTAAAAATAATTGGGTAGGGTTTTTTGGGGAAACGCCCTTCTCTCCCCTTTTTGGTTGGGAGGGTTCCCCTACTAAAATAGCCTACAGAAAAAAGGGTACCCTTGTTCTGACTTCTCTACTGGAGGACCTAGGTAATGTCAGGAGACGATTAGTAAACCCCCCCGATTAAAGGTTCCCCCTTTTCCCCCCCAGAGTCTCACCAATACTAAAGTACACTAAACCAGCCAAAACACTATTGAACAACCGAAGCATCTGGATGCGAACCACCAAGACAAAAGGTTAACCATCCAATCGCGTTCCCCTTTTTGAGGCACACCTGGCAGGGATTGCACCCCCACGTAAAGGATCCTCATGGCTTTCGCTCCTTATACCCCAAGCTCATTGAGCTCGCTTTAAAGTAGGCAGAGGCTAATGTTGACCCCAGACTGCCAGATTAAACCCCTAGGAATTAATATGGGTCCCGGTGTTTCTGGCTTTGGTGGGGATTTAGACCCCTTTTGGAGGGCTCCCCACCCCCATATGTAAAAACAAAAACAGAGGTGTCAGCATTCTGTCAACATTCTCAATGGGATCAAATCGGGGTGTTCCCCTCCAAAAGTGAGCTTCTCCACCCCCAAGAACCCGCATCCCAATGTCTACCCGCAATGTTTATTCATGGGCTAGGTCCTCCAGCAGAGAGGTTAGAACAAAGGTACCAACTCTTTTCAGGACGTCTATTTTAGTAGGGGATCCCTCCCAACCAAAAAAGGGGAGAGAAGGGCACTACTGGGGGACCTAGTGGGTCAGCAATATGGACAATTGATCGATCCCCTCGTAGTGAAGGATTCCTTTTGGCGGGGGTCGGCATTTTTCTCACAAAAGGAAGCAAAAAGAGCCTCCTGCAATAACCCACATCCCCATATCAGCGATCCTTACATTATACACCTGAACATTGCCTTGTAAATGGCGGCTTCCCTTTATCGCGTGGAAAAAAAACAACATGTTCCAAATGGTTTGCAAAATGAGTTTCTGTTTAAGGAGCCCTGCATATCTACCCCCACCGTTTATTCATGGGGCAACATTACCAAGAGGTGAACCCGGGCAGTCCGAGGCGCCAGAGAGTCGGCCCCGAAGCTTCGAGCAAGGTGCAGCGCGGTGCCTCGGCTCGGACGAGCAGCGAGGGCTTGGATCACCTTCGACCCGCTGGAACCGCAAAGCGAAAATCCATGGAGCCCAAGGAACAGCCACATGGCTCCCACCAGTAAAAAGAAACTGCTTTACACCTGTTTGAAGGTGAACACCTCTTGGGACCTTGAACAACTTTTAACAGATAAGCAGGTCTAAAGCTCAAATGGAGAGCTGGAGAGCTTCTGGTCGAAAGGGACCCGGTTCCCACAAGCTTCGATGGAGCCCGCTTTTGAGGCTCGAGCCGACCCCCCAACAATGGCCTCAAGAGAAACCAACGGAATCCCACCGCTTTTTCGAGGTCCATTTGGAGACCAACCCGTGTAAGAACTCCGTCTTGATTTCTTGCAAGAGCATGGCCATCATATCCCTTTGTGATTTAAAAAGAAACACATATATATATATATATATGTATAATCCAGCTGAAAACGGCTTCCACGCAATGAATGCATTGCTTCACGATCTTACCCCCTTTTTGGTGAAATAAACGAGCCAGCAAACAATAAAACTGCACTGTGCCTTCGGACATAAACACTGCCATGATGCCAAAATCACGATGAATGTGTGACTTTGTGCAGCTTCACTGCTTTCGCACAACACATTGGCTTCATGCCCTCATGTCCCAACAAATACTAGTTGCCTCAGATTCAGACCAACCTTTGAACCTTTCGATTTCCTTGCGCCGACTACATGATCGATGGTTTCCAGGCTCAGGCAGGAGACAACTGCATCCAAGAACTCTTGCCCCCGGGCTTCTTTGCGGCGCTGACCACGCGAAAACCGATGAGGGTCAACCCAAAACGATACCCATCAACCTGCAGAGAGAGAACTTGGACCACGGAAAACCGATATCCTGGAAATAGTGCCCATTGCTAACATGAGCCCCCAAAAAATGATTCTTTTCCTGGAGAGATGTGGTCGTTACCTCTGTTCTTTTAGTCAAACACGTTGCTCCACTCACTTACATTGGACGACCGACCCCCCCCTTCGTGAGTCCACAATTGGACTTGCCCGTTGCTCATATGAGTGTCTGTTAAAAGGTTTGTTAAAACAAAACACGGAGGATACCCCACAACGAGCAACGGTCAAGGCTGCCAACTCAGATTTGGGCTGGGGCATGTGTCTTTTTGTTGGGGGGGGAACCCCTGTTGGTTGGTTTTGAGGGAGACCTCCAGGAAACCAACCATGGGGTACCTCTATATTTGGAGACATCAAACATACCCACTTGAAGGTTTCTACGGGAGATATGCCAAAAGCCGGCATGTGCCAACTTGGCCACGAGGAAACCACAAGATGGACCTGCGCATTGCTCATAGCGAGCTTACCAATCCTTGGGCAACGCAATCGATTTAGACACCATGCTGTAGGTACCGCTATGTTTAATGGTTTCTCGGATTGGTGAATTATGGTAATTCGCATAATACAGGGTAATAGGCAATAGGATAATTCAATTTGGGTTGGTACTTTAAATGGCAAGTGCTTTAAATGGCAAGGATAGAAGAAATTGTCAAGGCAAACCTTTTGGAGCAAGGCCAATGATGTTACCCTTGCTGACAGCCGACATAGTTTCTCCTGGGCCCCCCCCCGCCCCGAAACCCTCCATTGCCCCCCCAACAAACCTCCAAAATTGTCTAACTTTGTCCTTCTGAAGGGGGTGTGTTTCCAATTGGCCATGGGTCAAAGTCCCGTACAGTGAACATCCCAATCCGCACTAAAATAGACTACACAATGGTACCATTCATGTTGACCCACGGCCACATGAATTTTCAAGCAACGCATGCTGTGACCGATGGATGTTCAAACTCGAGGCGCTCTTCAGTGTCGCACCGAAGTAGACCCCGAACTCGAGCCACAGGCCCCACTTGGCGTCCAGCTTCAGCGACACCTCCTGGCTGTCAGGTTGGTTTGCAGCGGTTTGGAGCGGTTTGGAGTGGCTTGGATTTGGGGGTCCCCATTTGCCCCAGAACCAGGGGTGCAAAATCCACAAACCACCCAGCCAAACCACCAGCTGAGAGTTGAGTTGCATGATTGTGGGGTCTAGAAAACGGGGTGTCTCTCTTGGGGGGGGAGGGCAAGGGCTGGGTTGTGGGGAAGTCGGGGTATTTGGATGTTTTCACAAATCAAATTGGCGAACCTGGCTACAGGGAGTTGAGTTTTGGGTGGCTTTCGGAAAACAACATTTGGTGGAACCCCTTGTTGAAATAGATGTTTGTCTCATTTCCCGAGTGGAGGAAAGCCCTTCGCGAGGATGGAGATGAAATGACTGGGTTTGATTGAGCAAGTCTGGTGAGCAGTGAGCAGCTGAAGACAAACGTAGCCTTCCACCAACACCTGCTATGGCTCAGGTAAAAGTAGTCTTCCATGTCATGGAAGTGACTCCCCTTGCAGATGTCGCCTTGCAAGAGAAAACCACAGGTCACCACAGGTCGCCTTCGCTCGCAAACACCTCAGCTAGGCCCAATGGATCCCCGAAGCCCGAAGGAGGTCATGCGGATGTCCCTCAACCTGCTAGAGCCCCTCATGGGTGATTGGTCAAACCAACACAAACATGGCCACTACTCCAATACTCTCAAACTTTAAGTTAGACACTGAAAAACAAACAAATTTCAGTTTGAAGGTACATGGTGGAAAAAGACTCGATGTTCCCGCGGCAAATCTGTTCTTTTTCACCATACCCTGAAGCAAAAGGGTATTTGGAGGAGGTCGTCACGAGCAGTTCCCGAGGCTGCGGAAAACATTTACACAACGTCCCTTGAAGCCAACCAGTGGACAACTAACCCAAACAGCTTCGGGAGAAAAAATATACCAAATGCACCAACAAAGCAACTAGAAGGATGCTGATTCACTCATGGCAAGCAGCTCAGCGGGCAAATTCAAGCATGTGTCTCAGGGTTGGTCTGGTTTCCAGAACCAGATTACCCATCGTTCTTTGCAGAACAACCTCAAGTTTTTTCGCACAGTTGCATTTTCTTACGATCACTACAAATATTGGGAGAAAGCACGGCTAGACTCTGGCACATTGTAACACAAACTCATGAAAAAGCAAAGCGTGAACAAGGTCGACAAAAGCATTGGGCAAGTGAGGTGACAAAAGCGGGTTCTGTCAACAACCCGGAATCCAATTTGGGAGGGCTTAAGAGCCCCAGTCTTTTTGCGCTCGACAAGCTTGAAAAAACCCTCAAGGATCCTACCTTCAAAACAGACAATGGGGCCAATACCTGGTGACCCCATTCACCCTTAGAACATCAAGGTGTGGAAGCCTGGGCGTTGCAACATACGGGACCCCCAAGACTGCTTGACTTCCTTCTGGTAGTCTTTCAAACCCGCACCCTCAAAAAATGACTGACCCACCCTTCACTGTGTTTCAAACAAACTTAAGGATTGAACCTCTCCTCGAGGACTTCCCTGGAAAAAAATCAGCCAAACGGACAAATATATTCCTGGGTCTGTTTTTGTTGATGTATATATATATATATGTATATATATGCAACCACTAGGTAGTGTCGTGTTGGTCTTTAGGGAACCAACGGAAACCAACCGAAAACACCAGCTCAGCTCTTCCCCCAACAACCCCAGCAGCAGAATCTTGTGACCTCCAAACAGCCTTGAGCCTATCCTTCATCCGGACTCCAAGGGGCCCGACCTTCTTCACCGCACGGCTCCCGTCCCCGCCTCACACTCGGCAGCGCCGCGTCGATGGCGCCGTTCCGCCCAGGCGCTGCCGTTCCAGCCGCAGGCGCAGCAGTCGCTGGAACGACAGCAGAAGGCCTCGCAACCTGCCAGCACAAGGGACAAATACGACTCGTGTGGCTGTGTCTCAAAAACATGTACCCTCCCTACCACTAATATGGCAACTGACACAGGGTACCGCCAAGAGGAAAGTGGCTGCGTACTCATGTGGCTCACTGGCTGGAAAGCATGTACCCAAAATGGCGCCTTGGTGTATGGACACCTGCGTAACCTCAGCTTGTTTTTTTTTAGCCACACCCATATTCAACCACAATCTATTACCCATATGGCGGTTGCTCAAATAAATGTACTAAAATGGTCCTTGCTAAGTGGAACTAACAACTAAAACCTGCGGCATCATGCGGCTGTGGCTCAAAAACATGTACCCAAAACGGGCACCTTGGTGTATGGAAAAGCTGCGTCACCCCAGCTGTATAATTTTGAGCCACACCTACTATCGTTTTGCCCATATTATATAATCGCGACGATGTTGTAATTGGTTCGTACCCAACACTGTTCTAATTCATGACACTTGTTTTAAACACATTGGCGCGGAAACCTGTGCACAGCGGTTGTACCGAGGTCAGGCAACCATGACAACTCAGAGGTGACATCGGACATCCTCCGCCTATCTGGGCAAAGAACCCAAAGCTTCCAGCTGCTAAATGAATTCCCTTGCGGCTTTCTGGCGAAGTCAACAAGTGACGGCTAGTTTGGTGATCAGTTGAGTCAGCAACTGGGTCTCTCATCTTATTCCTGGGCGCCCTCCCTTTAGACCATTAGAGGATGTCACTTCAGGTAAGGGGCCAGAGCAAACCGAAGGCTCTTTACAACCCCCCGAACGGGATTAAACCTTACAAAGAAATGCCTCTGCTTGTAGAAGCTGACCATTCGTTGCACCAACATAAACCCAGCCAACAATGTTGCTGGTTGTGGGAGAACCGTTTTCACACCCGCAAACAGACTCAGAGTTCATTCAAACTTACAAACACCCCTGGTTGTATATAGGGGAACGAAACAAACCGGGTTGCCCTGACCCAGGAGTTCGGGAACTTGCGTGGGGAATGTCAAACAAGTCCCAAACCGGCGGCCAGGGGAGAAAAGGGTATCGCTTCTTGTTGGTTGATTTTAAAGGGAAGTCCTTCCGCAACAAAAAAAGAGAAAGGGAGAAAACATTTGGAAGAGGTTGAAGGAAGCCTTTCAAAAAGAGAAAACCTCAAGGGAAGCACTTCCTCAAAAAAAGGAAACAGGGAGAACAAACATTTGGAAGAGGTTGATGCGTGCCAAGTCCTCACTTCCTGAGTGGATGGCCCAAATAAACATACAAACTTGTTGCTTGCCACTAAAACGGTCTTCCCAAAAAGTTTAAAGTCCATGAACTTGTTAGACCAAAACTTAGCCTCTATCTCTGTGGAGGTTAAAACCGGCCAATAGTCATG
Organism: Effrenium voratum; assembly: GCA_963377175.1. NCBI lineage: Eukaryota > Dinophyceae > Suessiales > Symbiodiniaceae > Effrenium > Effrenium voratum. The sequence continues at coordinate 2,225,523 of CAUJNA010001224.1, read as the reverse complement.
TAACAAACCACGTCACTCTTCATGTAAGTATTCATGTAAACAAAAACAGGCCTTAAAGAAACACGTAAAAGATCATGTAAACAATGTGTGCCTCAGTGTTGGAAGCTGGAAGCTGCATCATTTGCCATGTAACAGGCCTGAACAGAGATAAAAGGCGCACAATCAGACAAGCCAATGGCAAAACATTGGCACAAAGAAGGTAAGGCTCCAACGCGCCCCTCCCATCTCCATAACAAGCGCCCAAGGTGTTGATTGAATGATCTTTGTTAAATCCTTAGCAGCTGCCGTGCGAATGTTAGGAGGCCAAACATCTTAAGTCTTAAACACGTGGTTGGTAAGCCTAAGCATGCGTGAGCAGAAGCAAGAGCAATTCCTGAGCATGCTGTTGCAATCTTCGGAATGGTTCCTAGGTACGCAGCTCCAATGTCTCCGAACGGTTCAGAACGGTTCAGGGTATGATGCTGCAATCCCTCCTGAACGGTTCAGCACGGTTCAGGGCATGCTGCTTGCAATTCTTCCTGAACGGTTCAGAACGGTTCAGGGTATGCCGCTGCAATGACTGCTGAACGGTTCAGAACGGTTCATAGTATGATGCTGCAATCCCTCCTGAACGGTTCAGAACGGTTCCTGGGAAGCTTGAGTGACGAACGGTTCAGAACGGTTCAGAACGGTTCTGAACTATACGCCTGCTCTGTGCGCTGCTTGCTAGATGGGCTCCAGAACGGTTCAGAACGGTTCAGGGGCATGGGTTCCAATGCCTCCGGAACGGTTCAGAACGGTTCAGGGGCAAGCGTTCCAATGCTTTCGGAACGGTTCAGAACGGTTCAGGGGCATGCAGTTTGGTTGCCACCGTTCCTCGGAACGGTTCGTGAGCACGCGGCTGGCGGTTCCTAGTCCTAGGTAAATGGTCAGGCCGGCATCGGAACATCGCAAGCGATCCGAAATCTCAAAGCACAAAAAGGCAAAGACTTGTCTGAAATTTACGCGAAAATTTACGCAACCATTTACGCAGAAAAAGGCTGGCTGAACCGTTCTGAACCGTTCAGGGGACACATTTTGAGCATGGAGGTCCGTCCGCAGAACTTGCGTGCACATGTGACAGCATTGATCGCTCCTCTTTTCCGGCCTTTGCTCAACTGGGTTTCTGGAATCGGTTCTTGGATTCCCTGGGTCTTGCGGACAAACAAGGCGAAGCCGCGGCAAAGGAAAAAAACAAAAAAACAACGCGCGACAGTACCACAACGCGGCAAGCAAAGCTGCAAGAAGGCAAGGCTTAAAATCGTCCTTTGCAACTCCTGACTGGTTGGATCAGCGGCCACGCGGAGACAACCTCGTAGAGTCGTGTGTGCATGTGTGTTTGTGTGTGTGGGTGGTGTCTGTGTGTCTGTGCGCCAGGTGCATGTTAGGAATATAGACGTTAATCTTGATGTTCTTCAAGATTGGCCCTCGCAAGGTCGCCCAACAAATAGCTGACTAAGTCTTGATTGTTGGAAAGCGCCCTCAAATATTCTTAATGTTGTTCACGCAGCTGACATAACCAATGACCGGACATACCGGACGTTCTTTGACAAGACGCAGTGTTCCTAGTCCTCGGTTCCTACAACATCTCCTTTCTCATGATCACTAAACACAAATTGACATGTATCTTGGTGGGGGTTCTGGCTGCTTATTCGCATGGCAACGCAACCCAAGCGCAAGCATGGGCGCACGCGCTTTTGCGTCCGGAGCTTTTTGGCTTTGCCAACGCGACACATGCTCGCGAGCAAAAACTGTGGCTCGCAGCTACCAGTACGCATGAACATTCATGTCAAAGTTGTCGCGGCTCTTCCAATGGTTCATGACTCATGACGCTTTGCCTTCCTTCAGTGATATGAGCAGGTTAAATTCGCGAAGGGGAAGATTCTCGCCAATACACATCCCTGTCAATGAGGGACACTAAGTCCAGCTCACGCAGGGTCACTCAAGATCGGGCAAGCCAAAATAAGTTACAACTAATTTACCTCACTATTTACCATATTATTTACGGACTCTTCCTATTAAGGGCCAGGCCAACCAGAAAGCTTGATTTATTTACGTGATTGTTTACGCTTTTATTTTCGGGTACGGCGAAAACGACAGACACCCCTATTTATAGAGGCTAAGTTTTGGTTTAACCATGAACTCAGGAAGTGTGCCACTGGGTGTTTGGGTGCAAGGGATCAATCTGAAGCCTAGGTTTCACATCCTGATACCAAATGAATGACCATGATCACTCTCAGACACCCTTGGCCAAAAGATATAACCATGAAAAGCACAACCACTAAGCATTGGAACGGTTTGGACCTCAATTTCCGACTCTTGGTTTCCAGGTTCTTGGAGAACCGTTGAAACCAAGACACACAAAAGCACTGCAAAGCTGGAACACCAGGTCAAAAGCTCAGCTTGCGAAGAGCTAATCCGCTTGCATTTTAGACCATCTGCCTATGACTGAGAGCCCTCCTTGGAAGAAAACCTGCTCAAAGTTATTGGGGCGTTACCACGACAGACTGGGTAACCAGAAGTCCTTACCAGGTTCTACATGATGGTTTCCCCTGGGGGTTTGCCTAGTATAGTTCTAGGGGTTGATTCCGAGTCCATTCTTTTCAACCATCGTTCTTTTCAAAAACCAGCTGTTTCCCCTGGGGTTCTGATGTTTTTTTGGAAAGAAGTATCCCTGGAAAGAATGGAAATGGAAGTGTCCCCTAGAAAATAGTGGCAGGTGGAAGCAGTGGGTCTTGGAATTGGCTTCCCTTTGAATCAGAACTTCTTAGGCCCTCGTCGCGGCCTCGAGGGTTCCTTGATGCTCACAGTGCTTTGGTGCACGCACATGTCTCAAACTAGGGCGACCCCCAAACAAGACAAGACTTTGTGTTGGTGTCCCTTTCTTGCCCCAAAAAGGGGGGGCCCAAACAAAACCAAACAGACACACAAATGAAAGCATGGTTTCGGGAAAACTACCCATTTTCTCCACCACCATGGCTGCACCGCCGTTTCTTCGAACCCGAATCCACGGCCCGAGTCGAGAAGCGTTCCCGGTCCGCCAACACCGCCCGAGATGTCTGGGGCGACGTCAGCCGCGCCACGGCGCAGCGCCTCAACGGTTTGGAGGGCGCCACCGCAGAAAATCCCTTCTCTTTCTCTTCACCCCTCCTTCACGGACACCCGTCATTCTCCCATGTTTCGGGGGAGCTTGGCAGACCACATGAGCCCTCAACAGTTCTAGGCTGGAATTAGGACCCGAGCAAAAATCTATCTTTTTTGCCACGGTGGATTTTGAACACGCGGTTTATATGGGAAGTATATCCATTTTGAGTCAGGGGTTGACATCATATCTTCTCAGTCCCTACAAAAAGAGATGGTGTTTGGAGCAGGGGGACAACTTGCTGCTTGAGTGGGCAAAGTGGAGGAAGACGAAAGGAAACACACGAAGACCAAAACAGCGAGTTAAGTCTGACAATCTGACCATTGCTCGCTCCCAAAAGGGCAAATGGCCAAGGCACCCATCTGTTGAACCCGTACCCTCCAAAAAACATTATCTTCAAACAAACAAGATAATTGAGTGTATTCCGGAGTGTATTGGCCAGAACAAGTCTACACTTGTTGTTCGCTGCACAACTGGTCTTCCCAACAAGTATGGCCATGGGTCAAAAGCCCGTACCCCCAGTAAATGGGTGGTGCACCTACCCCACAACGGCACCAAAACGGTTTTGACCCACGGCCGTACAACATCCAAGGACTCAGGACGGAAACGCCCAAAGGTTCCCTTGGATCAAACTCCAGACTTGAGCCGTGCAGCTCTCGCGGCATTTCCAGCTCAAGCATCAGCAGTGCAGAGTCCACCCCGTAGCCCGTGGCGACCCGCGAGGCCATGTCCGCGTCCTCAAGGGTCGAAACATGGGCTGCCTACCTCAATGACTCAGCTCCCCCCTCTCCCAATTAACATGTTCTGGTCCAACAAGTACTATGCCCTCCAAAAGTATGATATAGTGGCCATGAAAACAACCAATTGTCTGAAACAGATGGCTTGCCCTAGTCCGAAAGGCCCTTGCTTTTTGGTGGGGAAAGTGGGTTGAGTAGTCACAAAAGGCGGCATCCTTTTCGGTGGTACCTTCTTCAATTCGCAACCCAGGGCTCCAAGGCTTTTCCAGAAAAACCGAAAAGACTTGGGGAGACATGGGATATAGCCGCCTCACACCCGGGAAACAGCTGCCGGGGGAAGGGGGGGGGCTGGCTTGGGCCATGTCGGTCAATGGAACCTCCTGTGGGTTCTGTTTGGGTAGACCTCATAGCCATGTCTGGGCGGGCAATGGAAAACCGGGGCACCCAAGAAGTCTTCATCGTGCGGTCGCAAACTGGCCCCGGGTGAGGTGCCCTTAGTATCATTTCGGCTTTGCTTTCTAAATTCAAGCGGTCAAAAAGTCTGAACCGAACTGATTTACCATTGGCAACGCAGAAAACACAACAAACCCCACAAGTCACCCGCAGTTCCACAGTGACCCAGGAGACTTACAACGCGCTTCCCCTGCTCCGAGCAGCAAATAGCCCACAGGTGACCCCCAAAAAAGGTGGAGAGAAACGCAGCTAAAACGTCACCCAAGCAAGTCTACACCGCGCCCGAAACCAGCCTGAAACAACCAGCCTGCAACCTCGAACCCTGTCGAACCCGAAACTTGAGGAATGGAGGCTGGAGCAGTGCCGTTGGCATCTAACCCAGGCAGTTCCACGTGGTTGTGCGTCACTGCGGTGAGTGGACAAAATTGTTTTCGCACCAGTCTGGATGGATGATCCCCGATTTGAATGCTGGTTGATATGTCACCAATTCCGACTGCCGATGTGGACTTGTCTATCCAAGAGGAAAACAAAACAACAGGTGGTCCCATTCTTGGTTGCTGTTCACCCCTCTGCAACAAGCTGTTCACTTGGGTCCAACATGGAAAATCCGACTTGTTTCAAACAGTTAGTCCAAAAAACCTTTGCCAAACAAAATGCCAAATGTCAACTTAAAAATAAATGGGCCTCCAAATAGCCATGTCAATCTTCCTGGCCCCAAACTGACCGTTGGTAACTCTTTCCATTTGGATAAATTTACATGTTTTTCGTTGTTTTCCAACCAATGGTCACCCCATGTTCATCGGACCCCTTGATCAACCCCCATATGTGTATGTGTATGGGCTTGTCAATTTTCAGGGGATCTTCCCATGTTTTGGGGGGCTGGGCTTTGGTTTCCCTTTGAAACCAACAAACATAGATACCCTACCGCCAAAAGCCCGCCTAGGTCCTCCAGTAGAGAGGTTAGAATAAGGCTACCAACTTTTTTCAGGACGTCTATTTTAGTAAGGGAACCCTCTCAACCAAAAAAGAAACGGTGAGAAAATTGGCACCTAGCAGGGGGACCTAGCCACCATACATGCAATTGTGAGTTTCCCTTTGAAACCACCCACAAAACATAGATACCCTACTGCCACAAGTCGGGGAACCCGCCCCCCAGAAAAGAAAAAGAGAGCAGGGCACTACTGGGCGACCTCGCCACCAGTTTATGGACTGCGGGTCCTCGGTCCTCCGGGTGCTTCTGCAGCTGTCGGTCCACCAGCAACACGCGCGGGCGGGCGCTCACCGCCCGCCGGAAGTCCCGGGTGAAGTGCCGGCCCGACTCGACCAGGGCAGTGCTGCGCCCGCAGACCTGGTCCAGCCTCGGGTTCCCTTTGGGTCTCAAAGGGAACCCCCGGTGGATGGGAAAATATATGGCCATGGGTCAAAATTCAGTAGCCGCAGTGAACGGGACCCAATGCAATCACTAAAATAGGTTCTGAAATGGGTTGCCCTCCTACCCCAAAGTGGTACCATTGGTTAACATTTCTGATTCGATTCCTCTGTAAATACCAGTAAACAATGGTGTCCATAAATGGGCTCCAAGTGGTGCGAAAAGGATTTCGCCCATCCACAGTGCGGTTTCCTTTTGGCGTCCCTTAAATTCAACCAACCCCAAAAAGGGTACCCCCTTTGAAAAGAAAGACACGCGCCTAAGGTCAACAACCACCTCATGGGGGCGGGCGAACTCGACCATAGATAAATCTTTTCGAACCCAAGGGACTTGCAATGCTACAACAGTTGGGAAAGCCAATAAAAATCAAACTCAATTGGCTGCGCCAAAAAAAACAAGTCACTGCAATCCTTGATCCTTAAGATCCAAGGACCCCTCATCCACTCAGAACTTTTTAAGCCACGAGTGCCGTGCCCCCAAAGAGCCTTGAGGATGTCTGTCAATGAAACAACTACTACTCTAGGGGCCGACATGTCATCCTCCATAGGGCCGCTTAGGATCCGTGAGGATCTCTGGAGGAAAGCCGCCTCGAGGCCTGAATCGTCGTTCATGTTCTGTTTGATGATGGACTTCATGGCTGGATTCCGATTCTTCTCACCCATCCCTCTATGCAAACAAACAAACAGATTGGTTTCTTGCATGTGTTCTTGTGATTCTCTGGAAAGTCCAACAGCTGCGTTTTGTACAGTACCTGGGTTTGGACATGAAGAAGGAAATTCACCTGTTCACCCTTCTGGACAGACCATTTGTTTGAGTTTGCGGGTTTCCCTGTGTGACTTATACGTCCCATGTTCCTGCAGGCTAACTGTAACGTCACATTTTGGCCATGTTTCAAGTCAGTTCACTAAAGGGCAAACATAGGTAACACTGCTGTATTTTGCTTGCGAGCCGACTTTTGACATTCAGCCCGATCGGACCGGCTCTTTCCTAGGTCTGTCTCCTGCCGCTTTGCCCATGCCCGAACCTTGAGAAATATATTTGAGCTTTGAAAACTCCGAGCTTTCTAAGGGGTTCATTCCCCATTCTTTTCAACCATCGTTCTTTGCAAAAAAAACGCTGTTTCCCCTGGGGTTCTGATGGTTTTCTGGAAAGAAGGATCCCTGGGAAGAATGGAAATGGAAGTGTCCCCTAGAAGCTTAGAGAAAGCAAACTGCCGGATGAGCCCCAAAACACACTTGAGCGGATCCGCCAGACTTCCCAGACCTGCTTCACTCAAATTCCCCAGGCCGCCGGAGTTCCAGGAACAAAACTCGGACACCCGTCTCATGGTTGGCTTCATTTTGAAGGAAGACCCATCCGAAACAAAGCCAAACTTGCTGGTTCTCAGCAGGGAATGAGGCAATGGCCCCTCTAAACCATCCCCTATGGTTTCCTTTAACGGCGACCTCTGGATTCAGCCCAACATCCGGAAGGTCATTCCCTCTGCTTTGCACGGTTTGGACTTCAGATTCCCGAAGCCTCACTAGGGTACATTTCACATTTGTCTTGGGTGGGTTTCCGACGGAATCACCGGTTTTGGTTTGCCGGAAGGAGGGGAAAGGAGCATGCCTTGTGCGCGCATGAAGTCAACGCAAAGCAACACGTGACAGACATCTATCAAAACTCGAGTGTGAGTGCACATGCAAATGCACATGTGTATGTATGTATGTATGTATGTATGTATGTATGTATGTATGTATGTATGTATGTATGTATGTAGGTAGGTAAGTAGGTAGGTAGGTAGGTAGGTAGGTAGGTGGGTAGGTAGGCAGGGCTGTCCTTAACGACTTGCTGTAGTACCTACTTTCAAGTAGACGTCTTTAAACATTGATTTGCATTTTGGCCGACAGGCGAGCGGGTGAACATCTCTAAGTTTCTTAAGTTCCAACTTCTCCCCGCCCTCCAACTTGAACTTTTCAGGCAGGTCCTTGGCGCTCCAGAATGGCTGGCAACTCCTGAATAGGGTTCTGACGTGTTCTGAAAATGAACAACTGCCTGATTGGAAACCTTTGCTCTGGAAATCTACCTTGAATGAACACCTGCTTAGCAAAAGGCACAGTTTTGTTCAGATGTGAGTGCAGTTGCGTTTGGCGACCTGGTGGGGGCCGGGAAATAGCGAAAAGAGAAGAGTATACACTGCGCCGAGTACACCTACCCTGACAAACGTCACTGCCAACTTGCAAGCCCCAACAAACTCACGCCTGGACCCTGCGGAGGCCCCCGATCACCTTCGTGGTCTGCAGTATTTGACAGGCTGGATTTCAATCTTGGGCTTTAGCGCCTCCGCCACTGCTATGGTTTGCCGGCCTCGATGGTAGGGGCAGGACTCGGAGTGTCACTTGCGCCACGTTGGCGCAAAGACCTGCGTTGCGTGGCGCAAGTGCGCTTTAGTGGAAGAAGGCGTGACTTTTGACAGGTTGCTGGGCTGACAAGGGTGACAAGGGGTGGCGCTGGGTGACACCGTGGTCAGCGGACGTAGGATTTTTGGCCAGGAGCTTTGAGGATTGTTCTTGCGGGAAATGGACCATGGCATGCTCTCTGTTTCCCGTCTATGTTCCGGGCCGGGAAAGGAGACTGCCGGAAGACGCGGGCTGGAGAGGACTTGAAAAGACTACGGGAAGAGCAAACGAAGACCGGACCGGGGGCGTCGCGCGACGGGGAATGTTCGGGGAGATTTCGGGAAGATACGAAAAAGCTGGCGGAAGACTACGGAACATTTGGAGCAAGACGGGGCGCGAGTCGCGCGGGCGGGGAAGACTCGGGAAGAGCATATGACAAATTAAATTGCGGGAAGCCCAAGCGCCGGGAGTTCTACCGCCCGCCGCGCCCCGGGACGCAGGCGGACTGGGCGCGCTGGACTGGGGAAGAGCGCCAAACGACTGCGGGACTTTGTCCGCGTCGCGCGGCGGGTCGTGATTGAAAACTTGAGGAAGCCTAGTTACAAAGGACAGATTACAGAAACTCGGCGGGCCGGAGCACGCGCGGGCGGGGAAGACGGGGAACATTGACATTACGGCAAAGTTGCCGGAAAACTGCGGAAATTCGACAGGAAGGCTGCGCGCGCGCGTTGTTCGACTCGGCCAGGGGAAACTCGGAAAAATATTTACTACGGAAAACTTACGCGAGGAATTGGAGGAGACCACGGGAAGACGCTTCTACAGGGAGACTCTGCCGTGCAAAGGCGTGTCGCGCCCCGCAAGTGACGCAGGCCGCTGAAGACTACGGCAAGACTGCCTCTTCCTCCCCTTTCTGCAAGCAACTTCCGAGGCAACTTACATACTGCGTGCAAGTGGGATGCTCGCCCATCGCAAGTGGCGCCGCTCTGCGCCTGCTTCTTTCGACACCCACGTCTTCACACTGAAAGGGCGTGCCGCGTGACACACAATGTTCTTGTAGTCTTTTCGTAGTCTCCCCCTAATCACCCCTTAGGCTTGCCACATAGTCTTCCTAAGTCCTCCCTGGCCCGCGTCGCACGACGTGGGGCAACCTGTGTAATCTCCCCGTAGTCCTTTGGAGGGGTGGAACGAAGCACAGGGGCGTGTTTCACATCAAGCCCGTTCACCGCCCCTCAAAGCCGCGCGCGTGATTCCGAAATGCGCGCAAAGGGTGGACCGCAAGGAGCGCACCGACCCAAGCTTAAATCTACGCCGGCAGCTTGTGTTTTTGCGTTAGCTGGCTCTTTTTTTTTTGCACTGATGGAGCTAATCGCGCAAAAAGTGGATACCACTGCGTGGGCTCATTACAATGAGCAGTCTGTGGGCGAATCACACACCACCTCGAAAGTGTTTCATTGCTGGCCTGGAGCCTAATGCGGAGAAAGCTTTTCTGCATGTCTACAGGAGGTTATGAGTGGCAGTTGGCATTTTTGCTGACCGCCAAATCGCGGCAATGGCCAAAGCCACTATAGCAATCTCAAAGGCGCCTAGAAACTGAACAGCAGCTGCAGTATTTGCTCGCCACGGCGCAGCTGCTGCCAGAGCAGCTCTGCTGCTCAGCGGCTTGAATGTCGAGCTCAAGGCCCTCTGCCCATCTCCGTCTAAATTATCCGCACGCCCCATCCCACTGGGATGCGCGAAAAGGATATCAAGCACTACATCACGCAACCTGTTCGGCAGCGCAAGCTCAGTGCGTCACACTGACATACTCATTGCGTATTACGTGGGTTGGCCCAAACAACAACCCTAAACACTGAACCTTGCCAAGACACAATACCCGGTTTTTTTTTTGCGGCGAAACACGCAGAAGCCAATTCTTATAAGGGGCCGGACATCAAAAAAAGACACGCTGCTTGTTGGCCGCCAGTAACCTGAAGTATCAGGTGTCCAGGCTGGACATCCCATAGCCAGCACTCAGCTTGGAGAAGTGTCAGGATGGGTGCGAAATTGCTACACAGCATTGCGTGCTTGCACGGGCCAGAAAAAGTTGGCTCTGAGGGTGCCAGACCCCAAGTATCGGGTGTTCGGGCTGGACAGCTGATAGCCGGGGTAGTGAATTGTCAACCCCAGCCAGATGCAAGTCAAGGCTCCTGGAAAGCTGCAATCCCCAGCTATATCTGGGAAGTTCCCATCGAGGGGAGTTGTTGGAAGTATGTAAGACAGGGGCCCCTTCATAGATCTAATTACACTTCTCTGCCTGCGTGTTCATTGGGCAACGGGGTAGCTGTGAACGCCAACGCGACGGCTACAGCTGCTGTCACCTAGCTGCAACACGTGGCGTTGCCCAACTGCGAAGATCTGCGCGCTTCCGAATCTACGGTGACGCAAGCAGTCTGCGCAACGATAGTGCTTGATATCGTTCACTCGCATCACAATGGATTGTGGCTCGTGGCCTTGCAAGCCTGGGGGCAATTTAGACGGAGATGACGCAACTTTCTGGCGTGCTTTTCCCCGGAAAGGCAGCCCAGAAGAGAAGTTTCAGAAGCCTTTTGCTGAGTGACACCTTAGAGCAGATGTTTTGCGCAGCCGCTTTAGGTGCCTTTGAGATCGCTAGTGGCTTTGGCAACTGCTGCGATTTGGCGGTCAGAAAAGTACCAGTCATAACCTGCTAGGGACCACCTGCAGAAAAGCTTTCTCAGGCGCACTAGGCAAATCAGGACTAGGCGTCCATGTCATACGCTCGCAGACTGCTCATTGCGCTGTGACGCATGCAGTCATATCCACTTGTTGCGCGATTAGCCCCCATCAGTGCCAAAAAACAAGCTAAGCGCGCCAGAAGCTTGAGTTGCCCCTGCGATCCACCCTTTGCGCGCAGTTCGGAATCACGCGCGCGGCTTTGAGGGGTGTGGAAAGGCGTGTTTTTTTCACGCCCCCCTGCTTCCTTCCACCTCTCCTCTGCCTCCCCTTTCTGCAAGCAACTCTTGAGGCAACCTACGCGCTGAGACCTGCGTGGCGCAAGTGCGCTTTAGTGGAAGAAGGCGTGACTAGGGGGAAGTTGACAGGTTGCCGGGTTGACACTGGGTGACGGGTGACGCTGAAGGAAGTTGGTCAGCGGACCTAGCATTTTTGGCCAGGAGCTTTGGGGATTTTTCTTGCGGGGAATTGCTGACCGATGGGAGTTGACCGTGGAGCACAGGAATCGCCAGTTGTCATTTGTGTTGCCTTGGTTTCCCGTCTATTGCCCCAATCTACCCTCACCACGCCGTTTGCTTCGCTGTTTGCGCCGGCCCCGCGGTTCGCGCCGGGCGTGTTGGGCCGCGTCGCGCGACGCGGGCCGGGAAAGGAGACTGCCGGAAGACGCGGGCTGGAGAGGACTTGGAAAGACTACGGGAAGAGCAAGCAAGGCGAAGACTACGGACCGCCGGGCGCGTCGCGCGACGCGGGCCGGGGAACGCTCGCGAAGATTGCGGGAAGATACGGCAAAGTTGGCGGAAGACTCTTGAAAGTCTACAGCAAGACGGGCGCGCGTCGCGCGACGCGGGACTCGGGAAGAACGTTAACGATTGCGGAAACCTTGGAGAGGACTCACAATAAGACAAGTGCAGGGAGTTTTACCGCACACCGCCTCCCGGATGCGCAGGCGGATTGGGCGCGCTGGACCGGGGAAGGGTGCCAAACAACTACGAGAAGACCATGAGAAAACTACGCCCGCGTCGCGCGACGCGAGTCGGGAAACCTGGAAGACCAGACACAGGGAAGGCTACCGGAAGGACAGGCCTATAGAAAGGACAGGCGAAGACCACTTACAGGAACACGGCGGGCCGAAGCGCGTCGCGCGACGCGGGCTGGGGAGGACTCGGAAGACTACGGAAAGATTACGGCAAAGTTGCCGGAAGACAACGGACATACAGGAAGAATGCACACGGTCGCACGACGCGGGCCGGAGAAAACTCGGAAAGACTGTGGAAAAGTTAAGCTGCGGGAAGCCTGCGTGAGGAGTCGGAGAACACCGCGGGAAGACTACAGGCAGACTCTGTTGCACACCGCTGGGCCGCGTCGTGCGACGGGCCTGGAAGACTTAGGAAGACTAGGGGAAGACTACGGAAAGACTACAAAGAACATTGTGTGCCGGGCGGCGCTCCCACGGCAAACCATAAGCCTAAGATTGGAAGACCGTCTGTCAAACACTGCAGACCACAAAGGTGACCGTGGGCCTCCGCAGACTCCAGGCGTGAGTTTGTCGGGGCTTGCAAGCTGGCAGTAACGTTCCGCAGAGGAGGTATACTTGGCACGGTGTATTCTCTTCTCTTCGCTACGATTTCCACCAGGTCGCCAAACACAACTTCACACACATCTGAACAAACCGCGCCTTTTTCTAAGCAGCTGTTCATTCAAGGTAGATTTCCTGAGCAAAGGATTCAATGTGGCAGTTGTTCATTTGAGAACCCTATTCATGAGTTGCCAGCCGTTCTGGAGCGCCAAGGACCTTCCTGGTTTTGACACGTGCCCAAATGCCAAAAGGTCAAAGCGGAGGGTGGAGAAGTTTCGGGGGGAACTCTCAAACATAGTTCAAAGATGTTGACCCATCCAAATAGAAGCCAATGTTCAAAGGCGTCCACTTGAAAGTAGGTACTACAGCGCAGGATGCCCAGATGGTTAAGGACAGCCCTGGTAGGTAGGTAGGTAGGTAGGTAGGTACGTATGTATGTATGTATCTATGTATGTATCTATGTATGTATGTATGTATCTATGTATGTATGTATGTATGTATGTATGCATGCATGCATGCATGCATGCATGCATGCATGCATGCATGTATGCGTGTAGGTACCTACGTACGTACGTATGTCGGTAGGTAGGTAGGCAGGTAGGTATGTTTCGGCCTGGCTATGTTTGAGCGTTTGCCCAGTTGTTGATTAATTTTAGTTGTAGTTTGCACGTACTCAATGACGCACTCATTCAGCTTTCAATCTATTCAAACATGGCTTGGTGCCCCAAATGAAACAACACAACAAGTCAGCAGCATCCCAGTTCAGGTAAGCTGCACCAGTGTAGCGGGGCGACTTGTCATGAATCGACAAACTGAGAACAAAGGACACTGAGAACAATGTCACCTTCTTTTCGTTGGTTAATTTTAAGGGAAAACCCGTCTTCCCAGAAAAACAAACAACAACAACACATAAAGCCAGGTGCCCAGAACACTTCCGTGGCCAAAAAGGCGGTTATCACGAGGCCGAACGGACCACTTCCCGCCGAGAAGCACTGAGACTGGCTCTGCGTGGGTCCAGATGTGATAAAACTGGATCTCCCGAGCCCTGGCTCGAAACGGCGAGGAAAAACAGGCGAAAGGCGGCAGCTCGGAAGCGCAAGTTACTCGAGTGCAATTTGGGTGTGAGCCAAAACCCAGATACCTGTTTTTGGGCGACTGCCCCTTTTGTTTGGTTTATTTTGAAAGGGAATCTCGGGGGTAGGGGGGTACCAGGATTTTGACCGACTGGCATTTTTGTTACAACCTCGGAAGCCATTGCTGTTTCGCATCTGCTTTCTGGAAACCCCTTGTTTGGTTCCATTTTTGAGGGGACCACTATGCTCGGTGGTCTCCATGCGAATCTGCAAAGAGCGACCCAGTTGCTCAGCTTGGCAGCGCTTTCTTTTGGGGTCCACCAGTCTGCGGCCAACCCCTTCACTGATTGCCAGCGAGGGGAGTCATTGCAGCCCAGCAGTCGCGACGATTGACAGGTTCGGGACTATTGAGGATTATGACCTGCCATCAGGATTGGACAATAGGACAGGGGCCTCACTTTCGAAAATGAGAAGGGGTGAGACATCAAACGATTGCAATCCTTGAAAGGGGGTGAACAATGGGCGACAAGGAAAACAAGGGACACCCACCTGGAGGCCTGACGTCTTGGACAAAGAGGGGGGGGCTCTCAGCCCTTCATGAGTTTGGGCCTCCTCAAAACCTTTGGTTTATCCTAGACCAGCTAGACCAGGCGGATGGATAGCCCCTTCCCCCCTCACAACTGCCTCCCTCCGCCCCTTGGAGGTCCATGACATGTTTTTTCAACCGCTCCAAATGGGTGTGTTTTTAGGGGAACCTCGAGCATAGCTCCGGCTTTCCTTTTGATGTCCCTTCGAGGCCACCCAACAAGGGCTACCAATGAAAAATAATATGAGAGCCCCATTTGGACCTTCCATATTGTTTTGGTGGCTTTGCAAGAACTCCAAAACGGAAACCCACCATTTGGGGGCTTTTCAAAGAACGCCAACAAGGAAACCCCATGGTAAGGGGGGGGAGCTGGGGACCATAGACACTGAACCATATATATATATATACATACATACATACATACATACATATATTCTTGGTCTTCCAAGGACCAGCAAAAAACAGGGTCATTCTTGATTTTCGCTTGGTTGAAAAAGGAAAGTCAGCCAAAGGCCTGCTTTTTCAGGATCCTGGAAGATCAAGGACATGTTAACCCCATCTTCATCAACCCCGTCTGCTAATTGGGAGGTGTTCCCCTCCAACAGTGAACATTCCCCACTAAACCCAGGGGCACGCCCTGTGAATAAACCTCTGGTTGATTAATATGGGGTCAACATTGGGTCTACCCCTCCCGTCGCTAACACTATAATACACATATATCTGTGCATATACATATACATATATATATATATACATATATATATATATATATACATATCAATATATATATATATATATGTATTATTTTTGCGGCGGGGGTCCCCTCACCCCCAACCTCCCGGCGCTTCGCTTCCGGCGCTTCTTCGCCTCTGCGCGTCGCAGTGCGGCAGGGCCCGGGCCAGCAGGCGCCCGAGGTCTCCGAGGCCGACGTGCACCAAACGAGGCCAGTGCTGGTCCTGAAGCAAACCGGGGCTGCCTCCGGTAGACGAAATGCCCCAACATGGTGGGTGTGCTTTTTGGCGGTCCTTCAAAAGCGCAAAAAAAAGGCTTTCCCTTTGCCCCCCCCCCCCCAAAAAAAAAAGCCAAGGTTTTGTCTGAAAACACTGGTATTTGCGGTGGTTTCTGACAAAACCCTGCATCTGCCAGAACACTCATTTTTCAAGCCATTTTCCGCAACTGCAAAAGCCTCTCATCTGCCAAACCCAGCCCATACTGCAACCAAGCCCTATGCTTGCATAAGGGCATCTCTTCAAGGAAGCTCTTTGGAACTGAAAAAATGAAGAAAAACAACTGAAAAACCAAGGATTTGGAGGGGCATGGCCGGGGGGGCAGCCCTCATGTCCCTCAGAATCCTTGATTTTCAGTTTTTTCAGTTTTTCCCAGGTGTCCTTGGCATCTGAGCAGAACCAAGTCCATATTTGAAGCTGTCTGGCTCCAGCGCTTCCTTACTCCTCTTCTGCCCTTTGTTCTGACCCTGTCCTAGCATGGCCAAGCAGGATATGACATTTCATGACCTCAAGAACGCATGCGACGCTTTCGTATTTTCAGAGTATTTTTCTGGTATTGCCCTGGTGACTTGTCAGACAAATTGAGCCTCGTATTTCCTCAGCATTATCCTAGCATTCTCCTAGTATGCTCCTTTAGTATTCCCGCAGTCTTCCTTGAGTATTTGCCTAGTATTGCCCTAGTATTCCTGTAGTATTCTCTTGGTATGCCCCGAGTATTTCCTAGTAAGGGAGGGGAAATACTAGGGGAATACCTTCAGTATTGCCCTCGTATTCCTTAAATATTCTTTGGTATACCCCTAGTATTCTCTCAGAATTCCCCTAGTGTATGTAAGCTAACCAAACGGCACCACACATGCAAGCGATAACTCTTTTATCCGAGCAATGTGTTGGTGCCAGGGACTCATCTTCCCCTGTCAGATGTCAACGGCTGGGTGGGCCCCATGGGCCACCCACCACAAACTCTCAAAAACTGAAGAACGGGTGTGCAGACTGATAGCGCCCGCCCCTGAGCCGGGGCCCGGGGCACCCAGGCCACAGGGGGGTCTGCCACCAGGGGAAGTGAGTCACCCACCGGCTCCGGTCACGGGAGCATGGGTGGGCCCACGCTGAGATCAAATGCATCTCCATTCAGGAGACGCGGGAGAAAAACGAACTCCTCGCAGAGTTCCTGTCTAGGGACCCTGTGCAAAGGGTCGAACCCAGAGAAATCTGGGTGCGTCAGCTCATCGGCCCACTGGTTGAATTCCCGGGGCACGTGGTTGGCCGCCAGCGAGCAGCCATGGGTGTGGAGCAGGAAGACCAGCTCCATCAGGATAGCCGCGGTATAGGGCTTCTTGGATCCAAGGTTGAGCATCGCCATGACGTTGCCCTGGTTGTCACTGCCCACCGGGAGTCGGACCCGGGAGGACAGAGGGCCTTGGTGCGTGAGGATCATGTTACAGAGGAAGAGCGTGCCCAGCATTTCCAAAGCCGCAATCCTCCGCTTGGGATCCCCATTCTTGAATGCCCAAGCGTGGATCTGTTCGTGGAACCAGTACACCTCCTTCTTTTCCGGCTCCGTCTTGTTGGAGCACCATCCTCCCACAAATGCAAGTCCTTCGTCCGAGGCGCTAGCATCGCTGCAACCCCACCAAGAGGACTTCGGCAGGTAAGGGGAGTACTGGACGAAGGGCGTGTTGAAGAGGAACTGCAGCATGAACGCCAGCATCCTGACCACCTTGGGGGGTTTCCCCACCGTGGTGGTGGCCATCTTCCAGGCCCACAATGGTTGAAGCATCGACTTCGCCAGCGGACATGCCGCAGTGGCCCATTGGATGCGGCCCAGGGCCTTCTCGATGTCCTTTGAGTGCATCGCCTGCCCTTCCACCATGGTCTGCAGGACCTCCATCACCAGGATGTGTTTGTTGGCGGCCATGAGAACCTGCGGGATGTTCGGGTGGACCACGAAGCCCAGCCACGTGTTGACCTCCGCCAAATGTGTCTTCTTCCAGCTAAGCGGGGTGCCCAAGGCCAGGAGTGTTGCCAACAGCGCCACCGCCAAGTTTACTGCCCCCTCGCTGCGAAGCAGCCACAGGAAGTCATCCACAAAGACGAAGTTCCAATCCACTTGAGGGAAAAGTGCGTAGAGGACCCTGAGTAGAAGGGCTGCCAGGCGTCCCCAGTAGGATTGGGCACTGGCCATGCCGTATGTGCCTACCTTGTTCACCCACCATTCTTCTCCCAGTGAAGCCACCTGGAACCGCCAGCCCTTTCTGAGGATCCGGTGGGCCTTGGTGACGTCCGCCTTGAGCAGCACCCACCTGGTGCCCGGCTCCGGCCATAGCCAGCCCTCGGGTGGAGATTTGGCGACCTCCTTCTCGGGGCCGGAGGCACCCTGAGAGGGAGGTCCCTCCTCAGCTGCCGCATGTAGCCAATGAAGAGCTTGTACCCCATCCAGCACCGTCGGAGCCGTCGTCCTTTCCACCGTCTGGTTCCTGATGGTGTCGTTGGCCCCGCCCACCGAGCCATCGTAGATGGTGCGGATCTTGTCCTCCTCGTCGATGCCCGCTAGGGGGCCTGGACAAAGATCCTCCATATTGCAGCCACAGCGCGCTGCTGCCTCTACCTTGGTGAGAGGGCCATCTACCATGCCCATGGGGACCTCCTCCAGGAATGTGCTACGGATGAGCTCGCTGAAGTGATCCGCTGAGGGGTAGTTACCCCGGCCCGGATGAGGGAGTTCCTGGAACTCCGGCTCCTCCCCTTTTAGCTCCTTCTTGAGTGGCCAGATGCCCGGCGAAGCTAGGGGTGGGTCCGTGACCCCCAGTGGGACCCCTTGTTCCAGATCCCGACAAAAACTGGTGGTCGGGGTCCTGAATGTTCAGCGCCAGGCTGTGCAAGATGTGCAGGAAGAAGGGTTGGCCTTCCGCTGGTCGTCCTGCCCCTGGCGCCAGAATCTCCCTGATATCCTCCAGCAGATCCTCCGGGAAGGGGTGTGACCCGTCCCCCCAATGAGAGCGACTCCTGGAGTTTGTCCCCCCATGGCGACGTGAGGACACAGATCTTGGCCCCCAACGCTGCTGCTTTGGACAGTGGCCTCGTCCACGGGGCCAGCCGTCCAAGTGAGGGCTTCCCACCCCCGTCCCTGAGGGGGCGCTGTTTGAAGGCCATCTGGATGCAATGGTGCGCCCATGGCTGAAGGGGAAGATTTTCACCCCGAAGTTCGACCGTCCTGCCAGCCGGCTGTGTTGGTGTCCGGACCGCAGGATTGTCTGAGGCCGAGACCGGAAGTGAGCCCAGGGTTAGTCCTGCCAACGCTTGTTGGCCGGCCTTTAGCCTCAGGGACTGGCGCTTGTTGTCCCCCGGCGTGCTAGGAGATGGTTCCCTTTGCCGCCTCGGGGGGGTTGGGTTCACTTGGGGCACCGTGCCCCCCGGCTTCAGCGCCTCCAGGACTGGTCCCGCTCTGCAGAGGATGGCCGCCGCGAGACCCTGCATCATCTGCTCTGGGTACCGGCTGAGCTTTTCCCCCTGGGGTGAGCTCCGTGGTTGCATCGCAGATCATGCCAATGGTGAAGGGGAAGGTCCGTTGACAATGTCGTGGACTTCACTACCACCTGGCCCAGGCGGCACTCGTCAAACTTGATGAGGGAGTGGTGGAGTGCGTTCGCCCATTGGATGTAGGCCCGTGTGACCCAGATCGAAGAGCACCTCGCTGCGCTCGGGCTCTTGCTGCACTCCATTGGGTCCATTGGGTGCTCCAGGAATGAGGAGCCCACCTGCGGGACCGTTAGTTGACCTAGTCCTTGGTAGGCCAGCGAGGTCAGGTACATCTGTCGGAGCATGAGCACGCTGTCGTTGTCCGTGTCCTCCATTACCCGGCACTCCAGGTCCTCCAAGCCCCACAGGGTCTGCTCCGCCCTGCCCCTCACCGGCGGCGGGCCTCCCGGTTTGGGGAACCATCTGAGAATGCTCCACGTCCTGCACCTTGCCCGCCATGGCCATGGAGCACATTGTAGAGTACGGCTCGTCTTCAGCATGTCCTGTCCAAGATCGCCCCCCTTTCGCCTAATGTCCACTGCCCAAATGTACTCCGAGAAGGCCGGGTTGTAGGCATGGAGGTAGGCATCCAGGGCCCCCGCATCATCCTTCCCCGCGTACAGCAGGATGAGGGTCGGCTTCGACGACTCCGGCACCGGACGTGGCGTCCACCTTAGTCTCAGCCTCAGTCTTTCCGGGGTGTCTTGCATCCAGGGGAAGGTGGGGCTTGTCCCCCCTGAGGTTTCCGTGTGTCCTTTGTCCGACCCTCTGGTCGGCTGGCCCTGGGCTTGCTGCTTGCCCTGACGGTTCTGCCCGCCCTTGGAACGCCCCTTGCCGGGCGGATCCTCACCGCTGGGTCTCTCTGGGGGTTCATCCCACTGCCTCGGTCGGTGCGGGGGAAACGGGTGCTTCCGCCCTTCTGGAGTGCCCTGACTGGGTCCACTCCTTTTCTTCGGTGGAGGGGCTTCCGGGGCCGGTGGCACCCTGGAGAAATCCCCTCCCACCTGCGGCCGTCCTGGCCTCCCCAACTCTGCCCTCTGCTGTGGCTCTGGTGGGACCCGCTGTGTGCACTCTCGCACTGGTGGCCTGTGATCCCTTCGGAGACCAGGCAGCCACGGGGCCTATGGCACCCTGAGTGGCCTCCTGACTTGGGGAGGTGTGGGCATGCCTGTGGCACATGCTTCGATGGGGGGGCATCACACACCCACCCATCCTTCCTGACTGGGCAGTTGTGGGATCGGCCGCATGATCCAGGGCATTTGTTGTGGAGGTGATGATCCCTGCAGTATGCCACCCCTCTGGGATTCTTGAAAGCCCAGTGGTCCGGCCATGGGGTCGAGGAGGAGTTGGGGGACTTTCCTTTGCCGCCCTTGCCCTTCGGCTTGGAATGGGTAGGCCCTGAGGGCCAGGATCCTTTTCCCCCCTTCTTGGGCTTCTCCCACTGAGTCTGCCACACCTTGGGTGCCTTGCTCTTGCTCTTCCCCTTCGTCGTCGGCGCCCTGTTGAGGTGCTCATAGACCTCCCGTTGCCAGAAGAGGAAGTCGCCCCTGATGTTCTTGAGGGCTTCGGAGAGAGTGGTGCCCTGGTGCACCATCTCGTGAATCTTGCGCCATGCATTGCGCTCCGCAAACAGCAAGGTGGTGTCGCTCGGGGGAGGCTTTCTGCCGGCTATGTCCTCCCCATAGAACCAGGCATACCAGTCATCCAGCTCCTCCTTGGTGACCCTCAGGTTGCCAAACTGCGGCAGTGCTGCCGTGCACATCAGGAGCGTCGTCCTGAAGGTTAGGTGCAATCGTTCCAGCTGGCGCCGAGATGTAGGGTGGCTCCTCACCTCTTCTTCATCCTCCCTGTCCCAGCCGTCCACCGTGATCTTCTTGTGGCGTTCCCCTTCTTCCGGGAGCGCGCTCACGATGTGTTTTGCCGGGATGTAGCCCAGCTCGCCCTTGGCAATCAAGCGCCATTGCTTCTTCAGGTAGCCATCACTACCTTGGAATTCCAACCTCGGCTTCGGGGCCCCATGCGTGGCCACGTAAGCATCTTCCAGCTGGCGCCTGTCACACAGGACCTCTAGGGGGGCCTTCGTCGGGCCCGCATGGCCCGCCGGGTGGTCACCCTGGTTGCCCCCCCTGACCAAGTTTGCTGCCACCCGTACTGCCTGAAGGAGGCGCATTGCCGTGAAGGCCGAGGTCTGGGCGTTGAATCCATTCTCTCCATCCTGGAATCCCAGGTCCCGGGGACCATTGTCCCTGGCCGCCGCCGGGGTGTTCCAGCGATCCGCCAGGTCTTCCACCGTGATGTAGCCCGATGCGCCCAGTGCCGCCTGGATGACCCAGGGGATTTCCTTGCCCACCAGGATGGCCGCCAGTGGCTTCTGCAACTTTGCCACGTCCTCCTATCTCGGCTGGGACCTCCTCCGGTGGTTTGGCGGGCGCAGCAGCCATGACCTCCTACCTTGGTGTGGGTGGGTGGGTTTTCAAACAGCTTGGGTTCCAGGAACCCAGATCAATGCTTGAGCCAAAATGGCACATGCCATTGTGGTCAAGCATTCCACACACAGTTCATGTTTCCACATGCGTTTCAACATTAACAAAGTGTATGTAAGCTAACCAAACGGCACCACACATGCAAGCGATAACTCTTTTATCCGAGCAATGTGTTGGTGCCAGGGACTCATCTTCCCCTGTCAGATGTCAACGGCTGGGTGGGCCCCATGGGCCACCCACCACAAACTCTCAAAAACTGAAGAACGGGTGTGCAGACATTTCCGAAGGACAGTCTGGCACACCCGCCATTTCTGAAGGATGCCAGTCTGTGCTGAGGGCCCTGGCCAGAGCCCTGTCCTTGGCCTCCCCCCCCCGGGCGCCAGGGCCGGGGGCACCTAGGCTCCCAAAGGGAGGGCCACCACCTCGGTCTCCGACTGAGTGTCTACAGAGTCATCCGTTTCAGAGCCCGAGTCCGCCGAGGAGTCCGAGTCCTCCTGCAGTGTGGGGACCTCCGCAGGCTCCAATACCCAGTCCGCCGGGAAGCCATACCTCTTGAAGCAGCGTTCGCACTTGCCATAGGCCTCTTGCTCCGTCATGTAATCCAGCACGGAGAGCTCCTGGATCTTAGAGGCCGCCGGTCGCCACCCGCACCCCACAGCCGTGCCTTCGTCATTCAGCAAGTGGATTCTGGACTGGCCGGCGTTGCCTGTGCGTTTGACCGCCGCAACAACGCGAAGGGGGAAGTCCGGGGTGGTGGGAAACAGGTCCTTGGCCTTCACCGGGGTGTCCTCGGGTCCCTGTTCCACCAATGACCATGAGCGAGTAGATGGTGCGCTCATTGAGGGTGCCGTGGGGGGTGCCTCCCCTTCCCTTTCGGTTTGGTCCCGGCGGCCGTCCGGTCCCGCATCCGTGATTTCCACTGCTGGCGGCGGGAGCGGGTCCGCCCAGTCCGGGTGGTTCAGGTCCTCCCTGCGTTCCCTGCGTGGCCCGAGGTTAAGGTTGGGGACCTTCTGCGCTACCTGGCCCCAAATCTCCACCACGACATTGCGCTTCTCCCGCACATAGACGTCTGCTGTGCTCTCTGTGAGCCAGTTGCCTAAGTACATGCGGCGATCCCGGGGGATCCCCATCTGGAAAGCGCAGTCCGGGATGAACACTCGGAAGGAGTGCCACGTCAGCGGCTTCACCAACCCCGGGGTAACTCCCCGACGGAGAATCGCATCCTTGAGCCATCTCAGAGCCCTTTCTGGTGTGGAAGGTCTCGGGATCAGCCCTGCAAAGTCTTTGCTCACTGTCGGGAGCAAGTAGTCCATGTCCTGGAATGCCTCCTCGGATACCAGTCGCCGGACCGAGGCCACCCAGGTAGTCCACCAGGGGATCCCCGTGAAGCTGTACTTCGGAGCAATCAAGGGGACCGGGTTGCGGTTGATCCGTGCTGCTGAGACCGTCTTGGTCTGCCAGGCCTTCAGCTCCACGGTGTTACTGGTGTGGATAAGGTCCTTGGGGTGAACATGCTGGAGGTCATTGAAACGAGCGCTGCATCCGACTTGGAATCGGGCGAAACCCAGGATGAATGCGTCCAGCGCCTCGTGTCTGCTCCCCGGGCCTGCGTACCGGGGCCGGTGGCACCCTGGTGATCGTAGCCAGCCCCTTCCTCCAGAGCCCATATGACCTCTTTGCTGGGGACCACCGCCTTGCGCTGCGGCCGGGTGACCGTGTCCGTGAGCGCCTCTTCCAACGAGCTCTTCTTGGACTTGAGGCGATGGAGCTCGTCTATCTTCAGCATACCGAAGGTCTTGGAAAACCATTTGAGGGTGTTCCACACCTGCCGTAGCCTGCATGGGGTGACCTCCTCTTCGGAGAGCTGGTTGAGGAGAGAGCGGACATGTCGTTCCTGCCATGGAATAACCGTGAAGCCTCTCTTCCGGAGACTCTCGTAGACCAGGCAATGTTGTCTGAGTGTCCGGAACCTGTTGTCCCCCAGGAGGTCCAAGGCCTCCTTGCGGAAGTCCTCCCCCAGGATGTCCTGCATGTACGCGATGTGCTCCGCAAACGGGGCGAAGTGGGCGAGGAGCCGTTCCGCCCATTTCCCGCGCATATGGAGTTCCATTGCTCGCTGGGTCGTGGGCTCCATTTCCCTTATCTTGCCCGGGCGCCAGTGCCTCCACTTCAGAAGCTCCGGCTGTTGGAGTGGGGGTGGGTCATCTCGCGAGAACCACCTCCATTGGTCCTGGCGGTCCCATTCATTCTCCAGCGGGGAAAGTCCTCGCTCGGCTTGCCATCCGCCGTCGCCAGGAGGAGGAACCATAGGCTGTCCCACAGGTCTGCCAGGTCCGCCGCGGACAGAGGCTGGGGAAGCCTGCCTGCCGCCGATGCCACCAGGCCGTTGAAGTAGTCCGTCGGGACCACTTGGTCGACTTGTCCTACCGGAATGCCCGAAAGTTCCAGGAGGAGCTGAGCGAAGCGGATTGCCGGCTCACCGCCCAGCTTCCTCCCCTCCTCCTCCGTGCCTTGGCGCAGGCACATCAGGACCAACAGCTCCCCGTCCGTCTGTCTCGGGGAGAAGGACTCATCCGCCAACGTGAAAGACGTGTGTAAGGCGGGCGCATAAGAAACTTGGTAGATACCCTAGCCATGATGAAAAAGGGGGGGGGGGGGGGGTTCGAGCCTCGTCCCGACAGGCCCCCCCCCAAAGTCCCGAGAATTCAACCGGAAGGGGGGGAGAGCGACCCAAAACCAGTCCCCCAGAAACCCCAAAAGCACAAGGGGGGGAAGCCGACCCGGCGGGGGACTCCCCAAAACCCCAAGGGGACCTCAAGGAAACCAAGAGTCAGCCGCGGCCACCTTTTCCGAACCGTGGCTGAGATGGCCCGTCCTTGGGGCAGCCAAAGCATGTGACCCAGTGGTCGTGGAGATCAAGCTGCCGTGACGTGCCGAATAAGAGAGGAAAACAGTGGTGAAAAACGAACCCAACAAGGAAAACCCTATACCCCTCCCCCCGGAAACGGGGCCAAAGGCACCCAAGTCCCGGCGGGAAGAAAGCACATGATTCCCACATCCGACAGGGTTGTGAGACAAAACCTAGCCCTTCAGGATCGCCTCCTTCGCCACCGAGTGGATTGCCGCCAGCCCCGACTTCTCCGGCAGGGCAGTGGAGACATCCCCCAGGCCGTTCGAGGAGCTGAAGCGCATGCGGGGGGTGCCCGCGTCACCCAGGACCAGCCGCTCATCCCTGGGAGGCTCCGTTGGCCCCACCCTCTTGTAGAACTCCATCCGATCCCGGATCCACTGATTGTACAGCTGCTCCGGGGGCTCGTCCATCACCAGCTGCAAGCAGGTGGCCTTATCTTTGTGCCACCCCGTGATCTGGAGCAGTCTGGTCCCCCCGCGGCTCGCCTTCCAGAAGCCCTTGCAAAATCTGCACATGTAGCCCCCCGTGGTCTTGAACTTCTCCTTGTTCACCACTTCCCAGGCACTGATGCTGGGCAGGACCAAGCCACACTCCACGGAGGCCCAAAACACATGCTTCGTCTCCTTGGGGGAAGTGCTTGTTGATGTACTTCCGGCCCGCAACCGGCCGTGACCGTGGCCGTGGTGATGGGCGGGTACCGCCTGGTGCCCTGGTCTGGTGTGCGGAGCGTGGTGTCTGCCCCCCCCATGACCTTGGCCTTGGGGTCCGCCTCCTTGGCCGCTCCCCCCCCGGGGCCAACGGCACCCAAGGGGGGGGGAGCAACCCAGCTGCCGAATGAGGTCCTGGGAGTAGCCCAACCTGTCGTACAGGGCCCCCGCCGCCTCCTCTGTGACCTGCTCGACAGTCGTGGACCACGTTGCAGCGCCAGTTCACCTTCACCTCCACCATCGAAGACTTGCTCAGGCCCGCCACCAACTTGGTGTAGACCGAGTCGAAGGCCTTCAGCGCGGCCAGCGGGAGGGTGATTCGTTCGTCGCAAACTGCCCTGAAACGCAGCGCCTCCTTACTGTCATGGAAACAGATCCGGGAGGTCCACCAGCTTAAAGTACCCGGGTTTGCCGTCCACCGGCACCAAGGAGACGGGTTTGTTGGTCTGGGACGTAGCCTTCTGAGAGGCCGCCACGAAGCCCTTCAATCTCTTCGTGGGTGGCGTCTGCGCCTCCTCCGGTGGCGTGGTCCGCTCCATGCCGTCCGCATCCCCCATGCCCTCGTCGCCCTCCTCGGCGGGGCCAGGGGCACCCAAGCCGGAAGTCGGTGTGGCAAATGCCACATGGAGACGCTCCAGTGCACTGGAGAGGTCCTTCATCACATCGGTCGCCGAAGCTGACGGGGGGGCCTCGGGCTCGTCCAAAACCAGGCCGGCCGCCACTGCCGCCTCCCGTGTGCGAATGTCCTGGGCCTCCTGGCTGGCCATTTCAACCTCCTCCACGGTGAGTGTCTGGTCCTCAATCAGCTCAAAGGAAGTTGCCGAGGTTGCCGAGGAAGCCATTGCTTGGTCGGGGTTAAGTTCGAAAGTGCCACAGATCAAACTTTTTCAAACAGCTTGGGTTCCAGGAACCCAGATCAATGCTTGAGCCAAAATGGCACATGCCATTGTGGTCAAGCATTCCACACACAGTTCATGTTTCCACATGCGTTTCAACATTAACAAAGTATTCTCCGCGTGTTCACCTTTAATATGGCCCTAGTCTTTCTTGAGTATTTCTCTAGTATTGCCCTGGTATTCCTTTAGTACTCTCTTGGTATGCCCCGAGTATTTCCTAGTAAGGCAAGGGTAATACTAGGGGAATA
The DNA here is from genome assembly GCA_963377175.1 of Effrenium voratum. NCBI lineage: Eukaryota > Dinophyceae > Suessiales > Symbiodiniaceae > Effrenium > Effrenium voratum. The sequence goes on along the minus strand of CAUJNA010001224.1, from coordinate 2,199,633 downwards.
CCTTCAGTATTGCCCTAGTATTCCTTAAATGTTCTCTTGGTATACGCCTAGTAGTCTCTCAGCATTTTCATAGTATTCTCCTAGTGTTCACCTTTAATATTGCCCTAGTATTCCCTGAGTATGTCCTTAGTATTGCCCTATGACTGCCCTATTATTGCACTAGTATTCAGTTAATTTAGTAGTCTCTTGGTATACCCCCAGTAATTCCTCACTACCCCATAGTATTCCCTTGCTATTTCCCCTAGTAAAGGGATGGAATTACTAGGGGAATACCTTGAGTATACCCCTAGTTTTCTCTCAGTATTCTCCTAGAATTCTTCCGGTATTCACTTATAGTATTTTCCTAGTACTTCCCTAGTAGTGCCCTAGCATTGCCCTAGTCAGGAAGCCTGAGAGAAGTCAGACAGATTGAGCTTGAGAATATACCCCCAGTATTCCCTCAGTATTCCCGCGTATTATCCTAGTATTCACCTTTAATATTGCCCTAGTATTCCCTGAGTATGTACCTAGTATTGCCCTAGTATTCCCCTAGTATTGCGCTAGTATTCCTTTAGTATTCTCTTGGTATACCCTTAGCTAGTGTTTCCTAAATATTTCACTAGTAAAGGAAGGGGAATATTAGGGGAATACCTTCAGTATTATCTAACTAACTAGGCAGCTAAATAGATAACTAACTGATTAGCCAATTAACTAGCTACTGGCTTCAGAGCTCATTCATTACAACTATTTAACTGACTAATTAGCTGACTTGCTGACTGGTTGTTTGACTAACTGATTGAACTTGCCTTGAACTTGAAACATATGCGTTTTGCAGAGGCGAACATACACATGTTTCTCAAAAGTCGCATTTTTCCCAGTGACTTTGGCAATTGTCCAGGTTCAAAACCTGTGTTTTTTGTTTTTGTTTTTTTTTTTTGGGGGGGGGGTGCATATATATATATATATATGGTGGGCATCCTTCCCCCCCACCCAACAAAAGATATCTGGTGAACGTCCGCTTTGGCATGCTTTTAACCACCCCCACCCCAAAATGGTGGGTTTCCTTTCTGGCGTTCTTTTAGAACCACAAACAACAATATAATAATATATGGCAGGTCCTGAGATGGGGCTGTCGTTTTTGAGTTGGTACACCTTAACCAGTGGGTTTTGAAGGGTAACCAAAAGGAACACCACAAATTTAGTGGGTCCCCCCAACAAAAAAAAACACCGCCAAATATGGGAAAAACGGCATGATGCACACAATGTCAAGCTGCCTTGCAACCGTTGTGAAGGTGTCATCGTTCTCAACACGTCGACACATCTCAGAAGCATGTTGAAATTGTCGAGCGGCCCCTCGCTCAAATTGCATGCATCCATCCGTTGACCGATTAGCAAGTAGGGGCACTCTTTGGGATTTTTCAGGAAGCCAAGAACAAAACGACGATTCGCAGGCCTCCCTAGGTTTGGACACACTCCCTTGTCAGAGACAAGCGGCCTTGCTGCCAAGCTTCCAGCACTGCCATCCACGAAGCGCCCCACTTGCTGCGTTCATACCTGCCAAATTCCGCCGAGCCTTTTTGCGGCGACATGTAGCTGTGGCTCCAAAATGCGTACCAATATGGCGCCTTAGTAAATGTAAATGGAACCAAAGACTAGAACCTGCGTAACCCTAGTTCTGGACCCAAAACTTCAGAGTCTTCAGGTACCAAAGGACCACCCTTGAAGCTGGCTGATGTTTTTTAAACATCTACCTACCTACTTACCTACCCACCTACCTACCTACCTACCGGTGGATGTCACTCAAGTGGATCCTGAGAAGTCCACCTTTGGAATTCGAATGATTCAGTTCATGGCCTGCGGCTCCGCATGGATGCCATCGATGCGGTCGCTGCGGGTTAATCCATCTAGAGGTCTAGGGTGTGTATATATATATATATATTATGCATATATATATATATATTTATTCAACACCCACAACACACACAAAAAAAAACACAAAAACAGGTACTGAAAGAGTATATACCAACACAGTATAACGCTCATGTCGGAATAAGCTAAGGGTTCATGCCTTGGAATTGTTTAATGCGTTCAGAGGTGAAGATAGAGCCTTGCAGTATTTCATGGACAGTTCAAGGGTGCTCCCACATAATCCAATACAATGCAATGACTCCTGTATACTAAGCGGTCAACTCAAGTCGACCCTCCCGCTCAAAGTGGACAATACCAGTGTTGGGTTCCCACTAAAACGCACTGGACCCCGAGACCCCCTAACTCGGGCTCCATTGTTCCATCCCCTAATCAAACGGACGGATATCCGCACTCATCTCTGGCTGGGACTGTCCGTGGCTCAGAGCCATAGCAAGGGAAGCCTTTCCAACCTAATAGCGACTAATAGTGAACATAGGTGTCCTTTTTGGAAAAATAGATGGCCCTGGTAGTTGATTGAATGATCAAGTAATCCAGGGCCCTCTATTTGTCAACTAAATCAACCAAAAAGGACACCTATGATAGTGAATACTGGTGACTCAAATCGACGCCTTGGGACAAGGGTCATGACCTTCCTATGGCTCCCCTCGCTATTCGGCTCTGACTCAGTGTTGGAATAACCTTCATCTACCCCCTCAGTCACCCCTGAGAAATAATTAGGTTAAGGGGGCGTTCATCATCCCCAAAAACGGAGATGGGCGTCTCTCTTCTATGGGGTACCCGGTACTCTGTTCTCACTTCCTGAGTGGTTGGGCCCAAAAAGGTCCACACTTGTTGTTTTCCCACCAAAACGGTCAGACCCACAAAGTCTCCCACACGGGTCTCAGAAACCGAGTCTTGGGGATGAGTCACACACAGAGCTTCCCCCAATTGGTGGTTTGGAGCCCGGTGGTTTGGTGGTGTTCCGGAAGGGTGTCCCATCTACCAAGCCAGGGGTTCAACTCCGAATCCAAGCCACCGGGCCCCAAACCAACCAAGGCTGACCTGACACAGGGAAACCAAAAAGAAACAGCTGACTTTGATAGACGTGCGTCTCTTTTGCAGGGCATGTTTCTTGGGGATGGTTCGCACCCAACAAAGAACCAAATCATGGGGGTTGATCAATATTCCTGACCCCCAAGTGACCATGGGTAACTTGTCCGATCTAGTGGAAAAAAAACAACGTATTTTTATTGATTTCCCCGATGATCATCCCATGTTCACCGGACTACAAAAAGAACTAGGTCCGCCAGTAGAGAGGTTACAAGAAGGGTACCCGATTTTTTCAGTTGTCGTTCTTAGTTGAGGAACCCTCCCAACCAAAAAAGAAACCGTGAGAAGGGCAGTTACTGTACTAGAACCCTTTTTTCTGTAGTCGATTTTAGTTGGGGAACCCTCCCAACCAAAAAAGAAACCGTGAGAAGAGTCGATTTTAGTTGGGGAACCCTCCCAACCAAAAAAGAAACCGTGATAAGGGCAGTTACTGTGCTAGAACCCTTTGTTTCTGTAGTCGATTTTAGTTGGAGAACCCTCCCAACCAAAAAAGAACCGTAGAAAGTCGGCACCTGGCTGGGGGACCATAGGCGGCTTCAGCCGTCGCTCGCTTCGATCGATCGAAGGCCTGGTGCGGACCTGGGCCGCCTCCTGGGCCGGCGAGAGCAAACTCAGCGCGTGCAGAACCAGCGTGGCGTCGTGGAAGGCCAGGGCCGCGTAGAGCGAACCGAAGAAGGGCACCAGCCTCGTGGGTTGGGGGGGAGAGGGGTGGGGAGGATGGGGGGGGGGAAGATGGGGTGGTGGGGAGGATGGAGGATGGGGTGGTGGGGAGGGAAGGGAGGGTGGGGTTGGGGTGGGGTATGCAAAACAAAACGATCTTTGAGCCTCGTGACATTCCCCCTTCAAACATCACCAAAGGGAAAACTTTGCGCATTTTCGGCCAAAAGGCGATGCTAAGAATCATCAAATGGAGAACTCTAGGGAGCCCTGCGTTTGCTATAGATTACTCGGTTACTTCAGGAGACTTTCGTAGGTAGCGGGAGAAGCTGGCCTCTGGCAACCACCCCTAATGTGATGTTGCAGCCTCTCAAATGGTGTTTGCATGTTCTTGAGGGAGCCTACTTCGGGTGATTGAAAGGAAGGCCGAAAGGAAGACCGCAATTTCTGAGGTCCACATGCCTTTTTGTGTGACAATCCAACAAGGGTACCCCGTTAAAAAAAAAAAAAAAGTACCAGCGAAAGACACCTCAGCCAAGCAGCGGACAGATGCGCAGAAGCGTGAGGAAGTGATGGCCCAGCACGTTCACTGTCAGCATACCTGCGCAGCAGATGCTGCGATGTGCATGTACAAATGCATATACAATATACACGAATACAACAACCCAACAAGTTGATACTTTAGTGACCTAAAAGGGGAACATGGGTTGAGTCTGTTTGTGCTGAACAAGGTGGGTTTCAACACGGAAGCTCAAAGGAAACCAACCTCTTTTTTTTTGGGAGGGGGCTCTTCTTTGTGAGAAATGGGTGTGACGTCTCATGGGGAACGCTCGAGTATGGGTGCAAAAACGACAAAGCCATGGGCTGCCAACATTCGCAACCCTCATGGACATGAGGCAAGTGAGGAGTCTACTTGTGAAACTTGGAGGGTGCCCCAAGTCCCTCCCAAATTCACCATTCAGAGGCGATGGTCCACACTCCGTCTCTAAATTCACCCAAATCGCTTCCCCAAGTGCCAGGTTCTTTGGACATGGTGCATGGTTTTTGTTTATCCCTCTCTCTCTCTCTCTCTCTCTCCCTCTCTCCCTCTCAATGCCCTCGTGCTAGTCCCTTGGGACTGATTGTAAAGGCTTCATGACCATCTTAGTAACCCCTGACGGGTAAAGCATTGGTCCGGTGTGCTTTTCTCTCTGACGCCCGGAAGGGAGAACCACAAAGGGTGTCTATGATGCCCACAAATATCAATGTGATCTGTAAATGTATACTCGGTTGCTTTCTGCTCCCCTGCTAAAAGTTTAACGTTTAGTGGTTTAGTGGAAAACCCATTAGTTGGCAAAAAAGTTAAAGTCCTAACAGCCAAGCAATATGCACCAATGTATAGGCATCCATATTAATTATGTATATAGGTATATGTTGTTTCCATATGTTGGCCTTTGAAGGAGAAGGACCTATGTGACATGTGTAGCTCAGCCACCCAATGTTTGCATATCGTAGTGTGACCAGTGAAACGAACCATACACCTGGGCAAATCACTATCATTCACAAACCCAACATAAGGAATCCTTCTGCCAAGCAACCCTAATGTTGTATGAGTGAGCAACCGACATCAAAGACCTCCTTCAAAGGGACACAGGTCAGGTTCTTATGCTATCCACCTGAACACTACCCAAAACAAAGTGCTTGCCCTCTACTCTTGATGTTTTAACTGGCCAAAGCGAGTATCTTCTACCCACACCTTCAGTGGACAAGACCGGGGGGGGGTTAATCTAAGAGCACCCTGTTTTGGGTCCGTACATCTGAAAGCCTCACTAGAGGCCTGGGTTGAAGCCCTGTATTCCAGGGCCTTTTCCCCAAACCTCAGCGACCAGCCGAAAGACAGGCGCATTTGCTCGCTGAGTTTGAAGGGATCCCCAACGAAGAGCAAAATGAAGAGAACCCCGCAACAATTGAAGGACAACCCCCTCCCCCCCCAAAAAAACAAAAACAAAAAATACAGAAGACAAAACACAGGTCTGGAGCCCTCATAGTTTCCATGAACCCGAGGGGCGCAGAATGGACAGCTCCAGCGGTGCGCCGTTGAAGTCCTTGAGGCAAGGCGTCGTCTGCGCCCCGCAGGGCTCACCGAAGAGGAACCTCCGGCGGCTGGCAGCGATGGCTTCCCCAAACTCTCTTATTACTTGTCCCCGACTCTGAGGTACACCAAATGTGTGTACATGTTTCTTGATTAACTTTTTGGAAAAAATATATATGCATTCGCTTAGATTCTGCTTCAATAGTTGGTCTACCCTTAAACATATCACACAATTTCAAAGGTAAGGTGACGTGCTGAACCATTTGTTGGGCAACTACTTTGGACCCCAGGAATTTCAACCCCTGGAATCTTGGGGTGGTGCCTACGGGTGGGGAGATAGCCCGCGTTTAAACCCATGGGTTTTCACTGTTCCATATGCCCAAAAGGGGTCCCTGCTGCTGGGCAGAAAACGGAATCTGTCAGAGCCAAATCATGGAAGTATCCTTGGATGTTCAACTTGATTCGGTCTTTCCAGTAGATTGGCCAAACAAGTCCTTTCGTTTACTAAAAGGGCTCCCCAAAGGCAGAATGTGAAACTCAGGGAGTGGAACAAAAGTTAAAAGGGAGCCAACCTTTGCGTAGCCCAATGATCTGGGCGTACTCAAAGTCATGGGAATCGTTGTTTCCTGAATTATCTCCACTGCTTTCCTTTCTGATTTCATTCCCGTGGCCTCCGTTCTTGGCTCAAAAAGGTCGCCTTTGTTTGCTTGGAGTTAGAGATTCCAGATTCCGCAAATGGTGTTTCCTTCTTGGTTCCACCTCCCTCGAAAGCAAACAAACTGTTAAATGGTGCGTAGAAAAACCTAACATCATCCGCATCCGGCCCTTCCAAACAGGCCCCTGGACGACGATGCATGGCCGTCTGTGCCAAGGTGCAGTTCGAACATCGACAAGAACCAGGAGGCGTTCCAATGCAGGGGCCTCTGCCATCCTGCCAGCGCGAGTTCTCCAGGGTATGGGGCCTCTACAGGAAAAACACACCCAGACAATCCGTGCCCCTGTTGGTAAGAAACTAACCATCCTGAAACAAAAGAACAAGAACATCGCAGGTTGCCTAGAGGGGAAATTGAGATCCACGGAAAACGGATGGCAAACCAATTGTCTACCTTTGCCCTTGCCTTTTGCTTTTCTGCTGCAAACGGCTCACAGCAACCAAAGTCAAAAGGCAAATCGCCCCTGGTACGTACCTGAAGTCTCCTTCTGACACTTTAAACATGAAGTCGCGACGCTGTTTGGGCCTAATGACGCCATGTTTGCAGGATCAGCAGGAGATTCCAGGGACAAATGTGTCTCCTTCTGCAAAAAAAGACATAAAACAAGGACACACACACACACACACAAAATCCTTCAATGGTATGTGCCGTTAAGAAATGGGGCCCGGTATCGATGGAAAAGCACCCATGTCTCCCTCAAATGGGTGGGTCCCTTGTGGTGCTGAAAGGCGGAGTCATATGTCCCACCTCTACGATGGCGGTAGAGGGATGCTTTTCAGACTCCCAAGACCTCCGAAATTCCATGGGAAACAAGTCCCGCCCTTCCTGTTGGAGTGTTCGCTTTTAAAGATGGAACAGACAATTGAGAAATGCCAACCACTGGAGGTCTAGACCTAGGTCCTGCAGTAGAGAGGTTAGAATAAGGGCACCTTTTCTGTTCTGTAGTTTATTTTAGTAGCGCACCCCTCCCCCAAAAAAGTGTAAAAGGGCACTACTGGGGGACCTAGAGACCCTTTAACAAAACTGGAGACCCCTTTGGTGAGTCCACTTGCTCGCATCCCCAAGTCTCGGCTCAAGGAATGTTCTCCGGGCGTGGCAAGAAAATTATCCGTGCTCGCTGATGCTTTGTCCAGGTATGAAATGCCCTCTAAAACGAACACACACACACACACACCCGATTCATCAACTCCTTTCAAACAAATCAGCATCAAGATGTGCTGTCAGGGTCGGTTGCCAACCCCTTGTTGAATCCAGGTTTTGAGCCACTGCTTCAAACAATCTCCTGGACTCTGCCCTTCAAAGGGGACCACTGCTGGGCTTTAGCAAAAAAAAACTGTGTGCCCAACCCTACAACGTGACAAAACCCATGCCAAAATACCCCATCGTCTCCCTAAAGGCAAACCGTTCTACCCCATCTGTCTGGTGAACCTCCTTCCGAGGGAAATCACACCAACAGGTGTTGAAACCTGTCCCCTGGCTTCAGCCCCCAAAGCGATTTTAGCTAACTTGATCCGGGACGAAAAACCGGTCCGCACTCATAATTTGCCGCCGTGTCAACAAAAGGCCTGGAAAAGCCAAACATGATCCATCCCTTGTTTGCACACCCGCAAAAGGGGCACCCATCAAAAAGCCGAGCCAAGTTGGGTGTTTCTCCAAATTGACCCCTGGGTTGGTGTCCTTTTGCTTCTCCTTGAAACCCAGCCAACAAGAGCTCCGAATCCTATCGCAGGACACACCCAACTCTAAGGTTTGATTCCCCATTCTCCTCACCCAGCGCTCTCTTTAGAACCCACCTATGTTCCAGAATTTTGGGGCCATTTTTTGGCCATGCTGGGCAATTTCTTGGCCATTTTTTTTTTTTTAAATCGAAAATCCCTGAAGAGCATGGGGAGGCTACAGCCAGACCCAACAGATCGCAGGCCTTGCTCCGTGAGCAGGAACTCCAGAAGGCACGGCCCCGCCAGGCCCTCCACGTCCAGTGCCATCACCCATGCTGCGATGTCAGCTGCTGGTGCTCCTTTCTGGCCCTCGTCGTTTTGTGTCTGTGTGTGTGGTCTGTATGTGTGAATGTGTGTGTGAATCTGTGCGTGTGAATGTGTGTGTGTGTATGAATGTGTGTGTGTGTGTGAGTGAGTGAGTGAGTGAGTGAGTGAGTGAGTGAGTGAGTGAGTGAGTGAGTGAGTGAGTGAGTGAGTGAGTGAGTGAGTGAGTGAGTGAGTGAGTGAGTGATTTTTTGGTGTGTGTGCTTTCCCATGTGTTGCTCGTTGCAAAGGGCAAAGGTGATGTGGTACGCTTAAGAACTTAAACGTGGTTTACTGTTACTTGTGCTTTCTGCAGGTGGTGTTCAGCTGGCCCACGTGTGGTGTTTCAGTCCTGTTGTGTTCAAAAACCAGCAAAGACCTGCTTAGTTGACCGGCAAAAAGAGTGAACACCTTTCAGGCTGTGACTAGAATGATGAGGAAGCCTACAAGTTCTAGGTTTGCCACATCAACAGGTAAGAACTGATTCCTAAGATGGGTGCAGTTTCTCGCTGGGCCTGGGTTCCTTTAAGACTCCTTTTCAAACTCTATACAGAAAACAACTCCTCTGTCTATGGGGGCACACCTACATCCCATGGGCGGGGTGTCCAAAGGCAAATCGCGGCATCTTGTTGTTTCTACTGATGTGACAAGCCTCTAGCCATGGCTCGCTCGCGTCGGTGTGGCTGCAGTGCGGACTTGCCCAGAACCCTCAAAGTCCATCCCCTAAGGATTCTTAGGCCCCTAACCCTTCAAGCAGTCAAAACCTGCTCCGCGTGAATCATCATAATTCGCCAATGGAACATACGGGAAACCTCCGAGTGTTCGGTTGCAAACTCAAAACTCTTTGTGAGGTGGCGATTGATCTGCCCAGAAGCATTGATTATCTTCCGCCGCGGGAGTCAGAACTGAGTGTTGCGTTCAGGTCTGGCAAGAAAAGCCGGTTTGTTCTCTTTGGAAAAACAAACACGTTTGTATGTATTTAGCACTGACATAAGCACAGTTACCACCATGCTTTCTAGAAGGCCTGGATATGTCTGGACAAAACAAAACACGTTGCCGACCTGGCCTTGCCCAGACGACACTGAGTGTCAGACCCTTTAAAGGGAAACTGCAAGCTTGAAGAACACATGGTTTAAGCAATTGGGCGGAAAGTTCAAGCGGGGGCTCTTTCGACATAATCTCACTTCATGAGTGGATTGACCCAACAAGTCTGAACTCTGAACGTTTAATTAACCGCTCAAATGGTCCAAACGCAGCACGTCGATTGATGGTACGTCAACACCTCTTGAGGTGGCTCGCAAGGTAGTCAATCTTTAATTCATGGGCGCTGGGGATGATTCACAGTCAGCTTCCCCAACTGGAGGTTTGGAGCCCGGTGGTTTGGTGGTCTGGAGGGGTTTCCCATGTACCCTCTACAAAGGTCAACTCCGAATCCAAACATTGGCAACCCGCCGTCCAACTACTTCGCCTCTCGGAGATGCGTCCGCAGGCGTTCCGACTCCTTCGATCGATGTCCGTGGGCCAGAGCAAAGGGGGACTGAAGCTGAGCAAGCTGGGCGGTTCTGTGTAAAAGGCATGTGTTGCCTTGAGGGTTTAACGGGAAATTAGCAGGGAATCCAGATTTTCTGGGGTCTCAGCTATCTTGACGCAACTGGGCTTGTGTCCTGGTCGCTTGGTTTCCCTTTAAAACAACCCGACAAGTTGATGCTTGAAGGGAACATGGGTCTCTTTTGAAACTACCCCATGTTAGGGACAGTCGTAAGGGAAACAAAAAAGAAACCTCGCATTTTGGCGCTTTCCGCACAACAAACCCAAATAGGGAACCACAAATCTAAGGGTTCATTCCCTTCTCTTTCTCTTTCTCTTCATTTAGCCTTCGGCTCGAAAACCCGTCATTCGACCCCTCAACAATATGACAAGGGTGGTTCTCCAAATGAGTCATAATCAACCCGGTATTAAAATGGTCTACCCAGAGCCATGTAAAAAAATCAGAAGGCGGATATCCGCAGCTATTTATGGTTGGGATTGTCCCTTACTAACCTTCATTTGTTTACCCGGGTTTTGATTGTGGCTCACCTTATCACTCAACTCATTTTACAAAGAAAAGCGTGTATTTTGGCATCTTGTGGAACGAATGAAAGTACTATCTTGCAAAGAAAAAAAGCAATCAGCAAATGAGTGTGTTGGTACACTGCTAAAATGGGTGTGGCTCAAAATTAAACAGGAGGGGTTACGCAGGTTTTGGTCCATCTTTCCACTTACCAAGGTTCCATTTTGGTACCGGTTTTTTGAAAAGGAAACCGCAGTCAGCTGGCAGTCAGTGGGTTCCTGGAGGACTCCACAGCAGGCCTCGCCGAGCAACTGTTGGCTTGCTGGGTGCGATAGGCAGGGAATGACAACGAGTCCGGGTTGGGAATGAACCGGTTTTGGGGATTCCCTTTCAGGAAACCACAAGGGATGGTTTGTTCCCTCATTCCCTGCTGAGAACCAGCAAGTTGAACTCAGACTCACTCCGGTTGAACTCCCTGTTGAACTCAGACTCCCTGTCCTGAGTGTGCTCCATTGCATCTTTCGCACCAAAGGCCCAGGCTCAGCTTCGCGCACGTGGGGAGTTCCCAAAACACCATACTTCTGAGAAAGAAATACGGCAACAAACCAAGCATGACAAAGCCAGCTTGGTCTGACTGACAAGTGGTACAGTACTGGTTCACTGTTTGCTTGCCAGATTTCGAAGCTGCAAAGTTGCTGGTGAGACCTCTGCCTGAGAAGCAAGCTGTTCAAGGCTGTTTGCTGGCACCAGGCAATCCAAAGTAGCTTAGACCTTTCTTCATCCGCATGCCCACAAAAGTTTGGCTGACTCCTAGCCAAAGGTGGGAATCCTCGATTCTCTGGGATCCGGGTGCTTGCATGCTCTGTCTTTGATCATACTCAATCCCCGCCGGAATGAGCTGCCCAAACTGCTGAAAGCCACTGCAGCAGTTCTTACTAGGGGCAGTAAACTTGCACGACCAATAACATCTGAACAGTCACGCGTAGAAACAACGAGAAGGCACAGTGTTTGGGTAATTGGTCAAGCACATTCCAATATACCCTACACATAGTTCCGCTTCGGTGGAAAGGGATCTAGCTGAGGAATTCGCGCAAGCATGCGAAGGCCTTGAAGGTAACAGGTCCCAAGACCTAGCTCCATACTCTCAACTAGGAAGCTATGAGTACCTCCAAAGTCAGGCAAAATTGGGTGGTTCCCACAGGGCTCCCTATATTTCCCCTTAAAACATCACCCCCAACAAGGGATACTCACCTTTCATGGACCAAAAAGGTGATGTTTAAAACCACCAAAAAGGGAAATATAGGGACCCCTGTCCCAATGCAGGGCATCCCCGGCAAAGGCTTCCCGGAATCCGTTTCCAGCAGCTGCAAGGGGCCAAAGTCTCAATGTCCAGAAAGCAATCGAGGAGAGTGACCGTGCTCTGCAAATCCACATGGCGATTCCCCAAACCTTCCTCAACCTTTCCCAGTTGATGAGTTGCTAACAAAAACAAAACGCCAAAAAACAAACCAAAAACAAACAAACCTTTCCCAGTTAACTAGTTGATTAAACAAAAAAACAAACAAAATCACTCAAAATATGCAGCCAACCACCAAAAGGCGTCACTGGATTTCTTCTCCGCTCCTTTTTTTTGCTCCTTTCGCCCCGCGAAGTGGGATCCGGGATCCGGGATCAAAGCGAATCCGCTCCGGAGCTGAGACAGGTCTCCGCTGCGAAGCGCTGTGAAGCACCGGGCTAAGGCGCGATCTAAACACCGAGCCTCGAGCTAAAGCCGCGAGAGCTTGAAAGAACGGCTGGGTCCATGCTCAATGCCCCAGACGTAAATACGGTCCACCATCTTCATTTCAAACGAACGAGATGGTACACATTGACTTCGGGGTCATGGAGGGCCTTTCTCCTCCTTGTCTGATCCCAGGAAGGCTCGGATGTTGATCAGCGTGGGCCTGAGCGGGTAGTCAAAAAACAAGAAAGACTACGAGGCCTAAAGAATGGTCATGCGGGTTCTGGGGGACTTGAACACCAAATCAAGTCAGGATCTTCAAATGCATGTAAAGTTCTAGTAGCTATTGCCCAACTTTGGACCCATCGAGGGCCATTACCTTTCCTCTCACCCAAACAATTGAGTTTACCACTCAAATGGCAAACTGGGCAACCCCCAGAAATTCAGAGAGCTTGCGTCGCTCGTCTTTTTTGAGGATACCCTTCTAAATAGTCAGTTGTTCAAGGGAAACCAAACGGACACCGGTGCCATTCTTGGGGTCCCCCCACAGAAGGACTCGCCCGGAAGTCTGCGCTTTCCCGGAAAGGATTGAAAGCGCAAGGCTTTCAGGCCCCAGCCAATGGAATAGCTCCTCCCCAGCAAGCTGACTCAAAAAGACCAAGCCACCAGTTGAGGTCTGGCAAACAAAGCTGTGGTGTGCTGCTTGGACAATTAAAGGGTTCTGTTGTTTCACCAAAACCCAATGGCATCGTACTGTAAAGCGTGAGATTCCCTTGAAGTTCGGATTCAAACCATGTGCAGGATACCCATAGCCTCGGAAGTTTCTTCTTGCGAACTCGGTTGGACCCTTCCCAACCGAGGCACTTTGGAGGCAGAAAGAGCATCGGCTCTTTGTATCTCAAGGAGAAGCAAACTCCCACCAATTCACCGACAGGTCCTGGAAGACCGCTTCCTTTTAAGGGAACCCCCTGTCAGGTTCCATGTCAATTGGACACTAATTATTCTTGCCATGCACTCCTAAGCCTCGTCTGTAAACCACACTGCTGGCATGGTTGTTCAGTTGGATTTGGGGACTGGACGGATCGGACGCCTCACTCCTTTGTTGCTTGCCGCTTCGCGTTTGCCCAATGACCGCTTCCAGGCTTGGTTACATAGATCTGCTAAGCATCCAACCCATCCAAAGCAACATCTCAACATGTCCATAAAGGTGGTACTGGAATCAACCGAAACGGGGAAATTTTAGAAACCCCAAACCCTAGGGTCCCAAGACCCTATGATTTGAGGTTCTTTGGGGTCCAAGGCCCGAAAATATGTAAGGTCTTGGGGCCCAAGGGAAAAGAATTCGGGAGCCCTTTTTGCCAACCAAACACCCAGGATCTAATGTTGGCGCCACTGAATTCGCCGGTGCCAATAGAACCAGGAAAAGGCCAACCCCTGGTTTAAACTGCCTCCGTCCCTTGTTGCTTGAACAAGCTCACTTGCCATCGAGTGGATTGACCAAAAAGCAAACTTCACCTTCTGTTCTCTAAAATTGTCCAAACCTCAAACCAGTATGTCCATGAACTCAACTGAGATCCCATTTTGTTTCAGATTCCCTGCCTTCCCGGCAGGGAAAACAAAAACAACGGCACTGCTTTGCCGATTTGCCTCCGCCACTCGTTGCTGCGCTCTGGCCTGATGCCTGCCATCGGATGGATCTGACCGCGAACTGGAGTCTTGCGTCTCTTGGGGGACCCAACCCATGATGGTGTTTGTTTTCTTTATGCGTCCCTTCAAAAACCACTCAAACAATGGGGACCCTTCTGGACCAAGACGAAAGAGAAACGGCGTGAAAAGCATTCTCTGGCAAATGGCCCCATTTAGGGGCCCCCGATTGAAATGCAAATAGGCTCAAGGGTTACTAAGGCTCAACCAAGGAGTTCACCGAAAAATACCCTCCCACCAAATAGCATGGAACCTGACAGGGGGTCACTTTAAAGGGAAGCTGGTCCAACCCCTGTCTGGTTCAACGGTTAGTTGGTGGGAGATCCCACAACTTAGCGATTCCTCCCGGACCCAGCTTCAACCCGAACAGGTAACGGACCCAACAACGGATCATTTCTTCGGTGCTTCCTTTGGCAAAGGGGTTGCCGTTGCGCGCCAAGAAGAAATGGACACGTTCGCCGGCCTGTTCGGAATTTTGCTTCGCAGGCACCGGCGACTTTGAAGCCTAACCAAACTGCCCCGAAGATCAAGCCGTTCCGCGCCGAGGGAATGAGTGTTCCTTACGTGGAAGAGCCGGCTGATGCACGTTTCCGGGAATTCAGTGGGTTCTTTCCAGCCACTTCCTTATTGCCAAGGACACGTTGCTCCTTTATTGTGGGTTTCAAGAGAATCTCTGAGTGGGTGTGAACGTCAATTGGTACACCTGTGGTGGACATCAGACATGCATAGATATATTTCTGTATATCTATATATAAAGCTAGCCTTTGCCAAGCATTTTGAGGGATCTGAGGAGAGGTCCAGGAAAGATGCTCCAATCCAATTGTTCTCACTCTGGTAGAACAGGGAACCCGTTTTGACCACCTTTAGCGAGGGACCCAACAAAAAGGAAAAACAAAATGCCCAGATGGCCAAGTTGCTGCTTTTTGTCCAGTCCCTGTCGCTGACTAGTTGGGGCAAAGTGGATGGAAAAAAAAGCGAAGCAGCACCTGGCGATCCAGGTGGTGTCACCCGGACACGAGCCGACGGCGGCTTCCTGTAAGGTCTTGCCATGGCACCGCCAGCTCCAGGTGTCAAGTGCAAAGATCTGTGTGTCCCTTCCCAACGCAAAAATTATCTGACCAAACCTGATCAACATGTGAACAAAATATGGTTTCATCAGATTTCATCAGATTCCATCAGATTCTTCAGATTTCATCCGATTTGATTCGAGGAGGATCCCCTAACCCTTCATTGCAGGTGTTTTGCATTTGGCGTGTATCGATCGAACTCAAACCGGTGCCGGTGCCGCCATCCACGCCCACCACCCAGCCGGTCTCCTGACATGTCAATTGAGGCATGAAAGGTTGTCAGGAAAATATGTATGTACATATATATATATATATAAGATACTACACTTGATCATGTCCAATGCCTACCCCGGGTGATTTTGCTTTTGCTCAATCTGGTGTAAGCGAGAAGCTCGAAGATTTTGAGGGGTTGGTCGTGTTGTGAAGGGCTTACTTGGCGCCACGTGAGCCACGGCGAAAAAGTTCCGCCAAAGGACATTGGACATTGAGCTGTGGTTGCGTCCCTTGTTTGTGCGGTTAAAGTGGGAGTGCGTCTAAAGTTAGGGTTGGTTTCGGGCTTCCGATTGAAACCGAAAAAAGGGGGAGGGTGTCCTATTTTGAGACATCCACCCTTGGATATTTCGACTGAACCGCACGCTGTCAAGACTTGTCTAAATATGAACTCGATAAGCTTACACGGGGACGTAGGGAGACACAAGCATCGGGACCCCTTTTTGCTTGAACAGAAATGGATTGGGAGGCCACTGAACAATTTGGGACAAGCAACAGTGTGGATATGTCTCATCTGGATACGTCTCAAACCAGGCAGACCTCTCCCAATGGTTGATTGATTCGTTGTCCTTCAAAACAGAGTTAACTTAAACAAGCGCACCCAACCAACCGTATGCCGACTCCTTCTCTGGCGGCAAAACCGAACGGGCTTCATGAGCCAAAGGTTCAATTGTGCAGCCCTTTTCTTCGCAAATAATTAACGATCACCTATCCGAGTGAGCCGAGCAGTCACAAAATGACAACCCGGCTTGGTTGGTTTGCTCATTTTTTTGTTTTATCGGGGTGTGTCCCGTTTCTGGTTTGGTCATTCATGTCCACCAGCCATTGTTGAGGGCATGTTCCCTACTGAAACTCATAGCTTGTTGGATTTTGTACTGATTCGAGCAATCCCCGACAATGAGTTGATCGCCTGCTAAAACAAATCCCTGCTCCTTAGTATGCTCCTACAGATTGATCTCAACTTGACATTTCTGGGAACTTAGTTGAGAAATCAGGCCCACGGGGTGTCCTACGTTAGGGATTTGGATCACTTTTGGAGGGAACACGCCCGAAAAACTCCGCCATTATGAATCCGGGCTCGGTTAGCTTGCCGAGGTGAATGGAGCTTGGTGCATGACATCTGAGGGGAAGAACAAAAAAAACAACTCAAGCCTTGTGTTCATTCGGATCCACACCTGATTGTCCTTCGGCGCTTGCGCTGGAATGCACAAATAGAGAGCCTGCTTAGGGAAATTTGGGGTTGACTTAACCCTAGGGTCCCAAGACCCTATTATTTGAGGTCTTTTGGAGGCCCTCATATGTAAGGCCTTTGGACCCTAGGGTCAGGAGAAACAAGTGCCATTGAACAGTTGGCAAAGGATCCCCAAAAACGCAGACTTAAAAGCTAGACTTCTGGTATGTCATCACCTCTAAACTTCAAGTCTAAGGAAACCCTTGGTTGGTCCCGAATCGCTTGGAAGGTGGCTTGCGTCAGTTCGGATTTTTTGTGGTGCGAAATCGGCAGGGAATGAGAAATGGAGTCTGACCCCCAGAAACACCATCCTGGTGGCTTCCTGTCAGGGGACCAATTCCGGGGTTTATTTCGAACACATTCCCCACTCGCAGCGATCGCCAAGGCTTCGGGGTCTGTTGCCTCCTTGGACTTCTTGGTCTTGTCCCTCTTGCGCGAGGGCTTCAGCTTGGAGTCCTGCATCTTCAGATCCATTTCGAGAAACATGGACCCCTTTGCGCTGTGTAAAGCTAAAGGACACCCAACCGCAAAGTCACCAGTTTGAGGGGACCGCTACTTTGAAAACCCCCCAAATGAAGCCCTTTTGCCATTTAAATCCCTTTTGCCAGTTTGGGGCCGGCAATCAGCTAACTTCCGTCAAATGTCAAACTAAGGCCGTCAAAATGTGAGGAAACCAAGAAACATCCCCCTACCTCAAAGTCGTCTTTTGTGTGGTTGACAAACTACAACCATTTAGCGCCCCCCTCCCAAGGCCCTCCCCCTTTGCGACCATCGACATATTAATATGTTGACCGAACCTTTGTAGAGGAAGGGGCAAGCGACGCAGGGCGGGTGAAAGGGCGACTTAACCTGCCAAAGAAAGGGTTGGTTGAGTTGGGAGAACTCCGCTGACCAAATAGCTCAGATGGAAAAAGGCTTCTGGGGCCCTTCGGGGGCCTTCTTGGGAAACTGTGGGCACTCCACAAGCCATTGCCCCCTCGGATCTGAATCTAAGCATAAGTTGCAGAAACTCAGAAAGCAGTTGTCAAGTGAAGCCCCTTGCCGGATGCCTTTTTGTCGAACCTTCGTGACCCTTTGAAATGGCAAAACCCGTCATCCGAGAATGGGACCCTCTTGTGACCCACCCTCCAACGACTGCCTAGTGGACAGCAAAGGGGTGTTTGCAGGTGGGCACAATCAGCCGAAAGGGGAGTTGCTGGCAGATGATTGCTGACCAAATTACAACCACCTCACCTATCAAACTGAGCTTATGCAAAAGGTGCCTTACTTGGTTTCCAAAATTCCCGCTGGAGATATCTTAACTTGTTCAGCTAGCAGTTCAATCTGGTGCTTGCCCTTTTTGGTGTCCCCTTTTTAGCGTCTGCCGCGCCGAGAGGGCAGTGGTGCAAGTGGCAATCACTCCTTCGGGTAGGAGGTGCCCCTCAAATGAGTATGCACCACAAACCAAGTCTGCATGAATAAGTGATCCACAAATTGCCCCTTAACGAAGGGACTCCAAAAGAAGCGAAGCCACACTTCACCCCAACGGCTTTAATCATCTTGCAACGATTCGGGGAGCAACCGTTCCGAACACTGAGGAACCAGAAGGAAGTCCGAGAACTCTAACAGGGATCCTTACATTGTACACCTGATCATTGCCTTGTAAATGGTGGTTTCCCTTTATTTTGGTGGAAAAAGCCATGTTTCAAATGGAGGCAAAATGTATCTTTTAAGGAGCCCTGCCTAAGGAATCCTCTACGAAGCCTGAAACTTGCTGGGCCCCTCATCTTGAGAGCTGGGCGCGCAAGGCGGGCCATTGAGGCCCCATAGTGTGCAGTGGCTAGTGACTCCAAGTGGGGGCCAAGGACAACGGGCAAGAGGACACTATCCTATGGTTCCCCTCGCTACTGGGCAAAGTCCATAGGGATACACTACCAACTGTTCTAGGGGTTGAGTCCGATTCCATTCTTTTCAGCCATCGTTCTTTTTAAAAACCGATCGCCATTTCCCCGAGATTTTGGTGGTTTTCTAGAAAGAAGGATCCTGGAAATAATGGAAATGGAAGTCACCGCTAGAACTGTGCAGCACCTTGTCCCAGTATGGCTCTTGGCGTTTGGCCATGCCCAAGCTGCCAATCCCCCAAGCGCGGCCTAGAGGCTTAGCTGCCCGGCCTCTTCAGTGAAGCCTAACTGGCTCATGGGCTCTTTTGTCATCAAGTTCTTGTCCATGCGGCACTGCAAGTACCTGGAGCTCTCAAAGGGGTTTTCGCCAAACCACGACCCCGAAGGTATAGACACTAGATCGCACAATTCTAACATGTGTATATATCTACATTTGAAGCGGCACCTGTTGTTGTTGTTTTCCAAATAAAAGTCTTGTTCACAAACTGGCAGAACACGTCATCAAACACAAGAGCAGACATGGGGTCGCAACCCAAGCTTCAGGAAACCCATGGCAAATGACAACTTTCCCTCTTAGCCACTTGCAAGAGGGGAGTCCAGCGTACACCAAACCTACAGGCCCCGTGTGTTTATCAAAGTCACCCCGCTAAGAGGCTTGAAGAGAAACAACCAACCAGTGCTGCAAATAACCAGGGAATAGTAACCAACTACCCGGGCGAAAACCCCTGAAAACCAAAGATTGACCCGTCTTTACCCCGCCAGGAAAACTACCACAATGTGTCTGTGTGCGTAGGTGTTTGTCCGTTCACCTTGGCTTCTACTGAAACCACAAAAAAGAGTTGGCAGTCCCCCTAGTTTCAGACATCACAGAGATCTTCATTGTTATTGTTAGCTACCATAGTGGCCCTAGAACCTCATTTGGCGCGGTAGGGCGCACTGCTTGGAAAGATATCTGCAGGACATGTTGTCGTGCTTGTTCTCTTTCAGGCACCTCAAGTAGTCCTCCTGGGCCAAAGGCCAGCAAAGGCGGCCATGTTTGCCCGAAAATGGGATGGTAACTCAACTAGTCGAAGGGCCTCAGGCCACTTTGTGAAGTGCCAAAAACGGCTCTTTGGGGCGAAATCAAAATCCCAAGCTGTCAAAGGCAGTCCTTCCATCCCCAGCCCCCAAGAGACTACATATGCTCGGGCATTTAAAGCAAAAATCAGGCCCCAGCGCACGGGGATACGTAACGGCAATCTTGAGACCCATTGCTTTATGGGTCTGGCACCCATGGAAGCGGCTAGGGGCTTTCATGATGACTGCCTCCGAACCCCCTTCTGTCAGCTTTGATTGGAAGGGTAGCTTTGCCACCCTGTAAGACGCGGTGCCCCCAACTGAGTCCGGTTTGTGTGGCCGTTTCCCACCCTAGACTCTACCAAACACACACACAGCAAGCACTTTGTATCACAGAAGTGGGGCCCGGAAACCCGCCTCTGTTCAGTGACCCTGGCCAAAAAAAGGGAACCCTTTCTTGGGGCTTGGGCCATTTTTAGTAAAAAACAGCCGAGCCAAACAAAAAAAAGTTGGATAAAAAGAATTCATTTACTCGGCGCCACTTATCGAACTGAGCCGCTGTATCGGGACAGCCCTGGAGGGAGCTCCGGGAACCGAGGCAAATCCACCAAGAGCCCCAGAGTTTCATTCGCGGATGTCCGTAGGAAAGAAACCAGGGCGCCTTTAAGTGAAGCACTCGAGTTAACTTGGTTGCGAAATCTGCGAAGCCCTGCTAAAAGTGACCAACTTTTCGTGGTTGAATACGGAAGACCCAATAGTTGGCAAAAAGTTGAAGTCCCAACATCCAAGCAAAATGCACCAAAGTTAAAGTGAAACTCCTCAAAAAGGAACAAAGGGCACTGGGTGTCTGGGGACATTTTTCATGAGCTCCGGGAAGTTAGTCAAATCACCAAAGCCGCGGTTTGGGTGAACTATGCAGCCAAAAAGAACCAGTCGCTTGCGAGCCGAGTGCCGAGGCTTCATCTTTGGCTGATTCCGACGGATCCTGTTGCCACCATCCCTCAGGACTCAGGTATGTACGGTACAATTCTGAGTATAGCTTAAATGGAACCTACATGGCCCTTCTAGGTTTCCTTCGCAACCGATTGTTACCTTCTGGCTTTAGGCTGTACATCATGGCGGCCCTTGGCTGCCAACCATAGGGGCAGCAGGATGCGCTGGGGATGCCCCATTCCTTTCAACCATCGTTCTTTGGGAAATCGGTCGTTCCTGGCATGGTGTGAGTTTTCTGATAAGACGTGGATTCCTGATTCCATGGGGAAGCCATCCCTGCAAAATTGGTCACGCAAGGTTCCAACTTGGAACCCTCGGTGTCCATGTATATTCCCAAGGCTGTTGAGGGGGTCGCGAACACACCGATTTAGTTGACCAAAGTGATGAGAAGCACATACAAACGAATAAAAGGAGCCTACAAACTCAAGAGGTAAACGGGTGCAACACAAGAACACATTAGATGATGGCATCACTCGATGAGTTGTGAGTTTTACTCGCGAATCCCGAGCCTCAAGAAGCTGACACATATTGTTCAATATCTGTCTGCTAAAGGCTCCGGGACCCATTTACCAACCTTCGCGGACAACCCGGCGTCCTTCAGCCTTGAGCACTCGGCAAAGTGGTCCAAAGGGAAGGAGCCCTGGCACCATTTTTGAGCGACAGGTCGCAAACAAATTTTCAGGAGCGAGGTCCATGTCCCTATTTGGGTTGGTCTCAACATGAGAGAACCCCTCAAATGGTTGGTATTTTGGCTTCCCTCTGAAACTGGCCAAAAGGGGGGAAGCCAGCAGGGGGGTGCATTGGGAAGAAAACAAAAAACACGTGTCCATATAGGTAACCATTGAAACCATATGCATATGGCCCTTCAACCAAGGGGCTGGCTACCTGCTGTAAAACCCTTCGGATCTGGGAGGTTGATGAGAAGATCCATACCCCCAGACCTCCAGCCAAACGGACACCCACCCCAGGGGCTCCGAATTCTCATGAAAGGTAGCGAGGAGCTTTGCCGTTTTGCCTCTCTTTTTTTTTGTGGCCTTAGATGCCTCTAGTGTTCACTCATCCATGTTTTGGCTCATCCGTCTGTTTCACATCCTGCTTCGCACTTGGAGGCAGTGCCAATCTTCAGCGACACACAGGCTCTGGGCCGGAGCCGTGCTGCACTGGACATGTTCACGACAAGATGGTACTTTCTTTAGCCCCCTTTTTAGACTTCCCCACAACCAAAGAAACAACGCATCCTTAAAAAGGCACTTGGACCCTCTGGGCATGTAAGGCAGTTCCAAAGAATATATACTTGCAACATCCATGCAAAATCCTACAAACAATGGAATCAAGGATTGAACCCCTACTAAGTAATTATCATGGTGAGCTCGTTTCACCCCCCCCCCCCGAAGCAAAAACATGGTAAGCTCGTCTAAACTAGCCCACGGTGTCCAATTGGTTTGGCGCCTTGTCGGGCGGTCGCCCAGGCATGATGCGCTTGCCCATAGACGCCTGGCGCGTGCCAAACTCTGACAGAGACGCCGAGACTTGCGGCAAAGCGACGCAAAACTTGATTTTGCAAATGTGCTCGAAACTAGTGCTTGCAAGTTCAGCTCGAGGTTGCTGAAGGTCCCAGATTTCAATATGCAGGCGGTGCTGCCCTGCAACATCGCAGGCACTACCCCCCAAAAACAACGTGCACAAAGTGTGACCTTTGGAAATTGCTCAGGAGTACCAACCTGGCTTAAAATGTCTACATCGCAACCTTTGACATTTTGTTGTAAGCATTGTGGGCTCGCTTGTGTTGCCGACGTTGACATGTTATAGCCTATTCTGGGACTTCAGCAGTTTGTCTCACAAACATTTGTTGGTGTTCTTGTCGAGCGTTAAACCACACCACAAATGGGTCTCCAACCCGTCCCCAGGAATGCCCGTGCCAAGTCTCATAAGGATTCGTCCCGGATGAGAGTATGTATTTGGACCTACGTTAGTAGGCCTTGCGCATGGAAATCGCTTGCTGCGAAAACCCAAAAAGAACTGATACCGTGATGCCGCGGATGGACAAACTCCTGCACCAATTCCCTATGAATAGTGGAATAAACAATCCCAACTCGTGCGACGTGGATTTTGCCAATCAACAGCTCCACACCCTATGCGCCCAAAGCCTTTTTCAAAATATATACTCTGTGACAGCCCTTTTTTTCAAGACTATTCTTTGATGAATAGGAACAAGGGCTACGAAAGACTTGACGCTGAGGCTCCATAGGATCCCAAAGTCGAATATACATATGGCCCTCACGAGTACTTGCCAGGTTGCACTAGCAGGCGTGGTTTTCGAAAACAAAAGAACCCAACATGGGGCGAAAAAGCCAACGTAAACAAATAGTGGTTTTCAAACCAATAAATAGTAGTTGTGCAAAGCCTATCTGACAAATAGTCGAGGAAGCATAGGGAATAGTGCTTTCAGAAACTAAAATACCCAGGCTGCAATCTTGTGGTCCTAGGCTGTGCACAGCTAAGATCGCTTGTACCAGCACCATACCCAGCAAAGAACACTACAAAATCACACAGCTATAAGCTAGACAAACTGGAACATAGGGACAAAAGTGGATCTGAGACGTTCTGTTCTTGAAACCATGTCGCCTTCAAAAGCGGAGACAAAAACAATGTCATGCCATCGTTAACAACCTGGCGCAGCAAAAACAACAAGCCGTGCATCAAGCCGTGCAAGCGGCTTGCGGCTTGGGGCCCCTATGGCACTCCACCAGTTGGGTCCACAATTTAGCTCTCAGATGCCCTGTGGATTTCCATGGGAAAAAGAGGCATCCTTTTTTCGTTGGTTCCGCCACATTGCTCAAGACCCCACCCCGCCCAATGGGAGTGAGTGGAGCCCACATCCCGGCCGAGGCCAAAAATCAGGCCGTCCCGCTAAGGGGAAGGGCAAAGCGGCTGGTTGACGCAAAAAGGGGAGCCCTTCCCAAAAAAAGAAATGGGGAAACAAGGCAGCACTGGCAACTGGGCAACTGGGAACTCCCTTGTACTCTTGCGACGCGCTTTCTCGTCCGACCATAATTTGGCAAGGCGTCCATGCGGACGCATCCTAAACATCCTATGTACAGCGCAAGCACGACGAAAGCAAGTGTGCTGTTGTGAACCACACAGCCTGCCACAAGTCCCTGTGGAGATCTTGCAAGGGCGAAGGTCTATGGTCATCGTCGCAGTGGCAGAGGCTGTCATCTCGGCGAACTGATTTGCCAACATGAAGAACCCAAAGGTCTAGGGGTTGATCCCCCTTCTTTTCAACTATCGCTTCTCAAAAGCCGGCTGTTTCCCCTGGGTGTTTGATGGTTTCCTGAAAAGAAAGATCCCTGGAAAGAATGGGGAAGGTACCCCTAGAAAAGGGGCCGTCATCTTGGCTTTCAGGGAATCACCAAGGATTTCCCGCCCCAATGGCTCATAGAAGTCATTCCCTCAAATAAGAACCACGAGCAACTCACTTGAGTGAGATGGCAACAAACAGTCCAGCCCGTGCATTACATTGTCTGCCAAGCAAGGAAGTAAGAAACTCATGCATTCAACAAACCCAAACTGAATAATTTCCCTTGACCAAACAAAAACACAAACGAAAGATCGGGGCGCGTCTTGACATCAGCAGCACCCCGCGACA
The DNA here is from genome assembly GCA_963377175.1 of Effrenium voratum. Lineage (NCBI taxonomy): Eukaryota > Dinophyceae > Suessiales > Symbiodiniaceae > Effrenium > Effrenium voratum. The sequence goes on along the minus strand of CAUJNA010001224.1, from coordinate 2,175,554 downwards.
AACATAATGAACATAACAATGGCAATGGTGGACGCAAAGGCAACCATAGGCCGCAGCTTTCTCACCCCTTGCCCCTAACCAACAAAGAATGCTTGACTCTGGCGGAATGCTTGCACCCCCCTCAAAAATCATATGTGATTCCGTGTTGGCTTCCCTTGAAAAACAATCCTAGAAGCGGATGCCCTCTTAAAAATACATAACCTCACTTGGTGAATGGAGCGTCAAGGTAATTTCCACTAGGTTCCAGTAGAGAGGTTACAGATTTTAGTAGGGGAACCCTCCCAACCAAAGAAAAAACGGTGAAAGTTGGCACTACTGGGGGACCTAGTCTAAAGAGATCCGCAGGGTTTCCTGCCGCTTCTCCGAGTCAGCGAGTCTCGTGAAACATCTTCCTCGCTCAGCAGCACTCCTTCGACCTGCGGAATCGGTCGGAAAACCTCCGGGCGTTGCCTGTTTTGGCCTTGGGCGACCGCCCGTGAAATGAGTATGGGTCAAAATTAAACCACCAGGAATTGGACCGCAAGCTTTTGCCCTTGTTTCCATTCACCAGGCCTATTTTTGACCCACAGCCAGATAGAACCCAAATGGGACCAGGAAATCTTCAGAGTTTTGTACTACAAAGAGGCAGGGAAAAAGTGAGGTAAGTGCCTAGTATCCATCTGGGCAATACTATGATTTGCACACGTAAAATATGCAATCGAAAGGAACCATGCGCAAGCTCTGTTTTACACCAGGGCGAGCCGGTTACAATTTGCGGGTGAGCCGCCTGCAACATAGTTATAACCCAGGGCAACTACAACCATGGATCAAGGCCTCAAATCACTTAGTAAGTGCCCTCCCCTTGAATAATTGGGGAGTGCACGGGACCTTTTGCCTGGCTCAAATGGAAAGCATCGGTCCCTTGTCCGATCTTGCGGGCATGGTCATTGCCAGGCAGGCACCTGATCTTGTCGCAATGTGACAACATGCTACTTTTCTGCAAGAAAACTGGCTAGAACAGGGTTGAACATTTTGGTCCTAGAACAAACTAGGCAGCAAAATGTCTAAACCTTGCCAACCAAACTTGCAAGAAGACTGTGAGATATAATGGGATTGATAGGGTACAACACTGACTCGACCTGTGTTGGGTAGTTACATCGTGGCTGATTCCATGCTTTAACTGCATTTTATGCATCGTGTCCAAAGCCTGAAATACCGGACCTGCGTCGTGGTGAGCTCGCTCTACCCCCCGAATCGGTGGCTCGCCATTACATGTATGAGCCATTTTGTGTAATCAGTATTCTCGCTAAATCTAACCAGTACTCTCCATTTTGTTCCAATAGACAACCAGCAGCAGCTTCCTGCAAGACCAACCTGCCCGTCAGGCAGCTACCTTTGAACCAAGCATCACTTAAACGTTTAGAACCAACTAC
>CAUJNA010001224.1:2151642-2164142 GCA_963377175.1 Effrenium voratum | reverse complement strand
TGTGTGTGTGCTTTGGCACGGGTAATAAATCAATGAATCAATAAACTAATGACCTAAAAAAACACTCACTCACTCACTCACTCACTCGCTCGCTCGCTCACTCACTCAACCAACCAACCAACCAATCAATCAATCAATCAGTCAGTCAGTCAATCAATCAAGCAATCAAATCAATCAATCAGTCAATCAAACCAATGAATCAATGAATCAATGAAAAAACAAATCAATGAATGAATCATAATGAATCAATCAATCAATCAATCAATCAATCAATCAATCAATCAATCAATCAATCAAGAAACCAAACAACCAAGACCCCACCGGCGCTTGGAAGGCAACCATCAACCCAAAATCAACCCTCTCCCCCCCCCCGACTGCTTTCTCTGTGAGCAAAGTTCTCTATCCTAGGCTGGAATTAGGACCCCAGTAAAAAAACAAGTTTTGCCTGGTTAGTCGAAAACAAAGGGAACCCCAAAAAGCAAAAACGCAAAAAGGGGAGCTACTTCTGGGGAAGTATCCCGAACTGAACCCAACAAAAAAACTCCATGGCTGAGGTCTCGCCTGATTTATGGCCCGGAGCGAATCCAACAGCCCGAGTTCACAACAGCCCAGTCGCACTCGACCGCCGACCTGTCGGAGTTGATGCAGCAAAAAGAGTCGCTGTAGTACAGAGCTGGCCGGGATGCACGGGAGGCTCCAAGACCATACAATAACCAGGTCCTCCAGATTTGAGAGCTTAGAATAAGGGTACCCGATGTTTTTTTTCTTCTATTTTTGTTCTGTATTCAGGGGAACCGAACTATGGGATCTGATGTTCGCACGATCTTTCTCTGATATCTTAATCCCACTCATCTCTTGTCTTTCTACTAGAACACCCATTGTGTGCAAACTTCCATGTTCACAAACTAAGCATGATGAAGAACCAGGAAGCATCTTGCCTTGGTAAGACCCTCCCGCCCACTGTGCCGTGGAACCTCATGGGGTGGATGCCGGTCTGAACAATTTCTTGTCAAGAAGGACCCTTTGCTGGGTTCCGTGGCGGTACCTGAAACTGGGCCACTACTGCACTAAGCGGTATGAGGATCCTTGAAAAATTAAATACAAAGCGTGTTTGCAAGAACCCCCCTTTTGGGCTTGCGGGTGGTACTGCCTAAGAGCCGATGTTCTACCCCGCTGCTTTGGCCAGAAACAACCCTGATCCAATCCCGCATAGTACGTAACCAATCAACAACTGTTCGACACCGAGCAGGAAAATGGCTGGTTACCTACGGGAGGTACTGGCATCTGGGTACATAAATTAGGTCATAAACTGGTCCGTGGTTTCGCCCTACACCATGCCTTTTACCGCAGCACATGGCATTGACTCTTCGCCGTTTCCATCGGGTCGGTTTGGCACAGCTCCAAGAGAAACCCTCATGGACTTCAAACCTAGCCTGAAAGCCGCACGGAGCACAAGCGAGAGGCATCCAAAGGAACTCATTGATTCTGGCACCTGTTCCTGCAACAAAAAAAACAGAACCCCCTATCTTAACCAGCCTCAAGATAACAAAACCGGCGGAATTCTAGACACAAGTTGCCTCCTTCCATCGCCTCGAGCCGGCGAAAGAAGAACAGCAACTGAGGCTGCGTTGGCTCGACTCGGAAAAAGTCAACTGCTAGATTAGTTGATCACCAAGCTACCACTTGTCCATAATCTTTACAACCCGCACCACCCAATGAATATCAAATGGCTTGGCAAGTGACCTGTAGGGCAATTTGGGGGGCCATTTGACAGCGAAGGGCCAAGTTCAGATCCAGAAGCGGAACCGGAAACCGCCGGGTGGAGCCCTATGGCCCTGCCCTTCAAGCGGACCTCCCCCCAAAGGTATGGCAAATTCTTTGGCACCACCAAGATCCAAAGGGCAAACCGGGAGGTCTACATGAAATTTCAAACACAAAGTTGGTCCATTGGTATACCCGAAAACCGAGGTCATGATGTGATCACTATTTATAGATAATATACACATCTGCTACTCCCCCCAAAAAAGAAAGAAAGTGTTTTGGCATGCCTCCTTGCCATACGCGCCAAAAGGGATTCTAGGACAATACTAGGGACAATGCGAAAGGTATTCCCCTAGTATGCCCCTTCCTTTACCAGGGGAATACTAGGGCGTGAGGAAGTACTAGGGGTTTACCAAGAGAATACTAAAGTAATAATACTAGGGCAATACTACGGAAATACTAAGGGAATAGTAGGGGAGAATACCGTGAAAACCTGAGGAAATACTGGGGGTATGCTCTAGTCAATCTTTGCACCCTTCATTGCTAGAATTTCACTGGCCTCAGGCCCACTTTTTGCATCTATCAAAGGTTGTTTTAGCTTTTTAGCTTGTATGTTTTAGTTTTCTCCTAGTATTCACCTTTGTTATTCCCCTCGTATTCCCTGAGTATGTCCCTAGCGTTGTGCGATTATTGCCCGGAAATTCCATAGTATTACCCCCCCCCCGTATTCCCTTAGCATTCCCCTAGTAAAGGGGAATACTGGGGGAATACCTTTAGTACTGCCCCAGTATTCTCTTGCTATACACCTAGTATTCTCTCAGTATATCTTAGAATTATTCTAGTATTCACCTTTAGTATTCTTCTTTTAATTTCCTAGCAAAGAGGTTTAAATAAGGGTACCAACTCTTTTCAGGACGTCTTTTTTAGTAGGGCAACCCTCCACCTAGCTGGGCGCCCTAGTTGAGACACCCCGGACTGAAGCCTGCGAAAGGAGACGTTTTCACCCACGACCGAGCGAGCCGATTCGCCGATTGCCCGCCGTGCGCAGATAGCGCTGGCTTTGGGCTTGGGGAGCCTTCGGAGGTTCCGAACGAGGCATTGCGGTGGCCCTGAACGACCTGAACGCCCCAAGACGGATCTTTTGGTTCGAAGATGTCTTGGGTGTCAAACACTACGGAGAAAAACAGGGTATACAACTCTCAGATGGCCATGTGGTGGCTATAGCGGCTGTACATTCCAATAAACCCCTGGGTGGTGCAAACCATAGAGGGAATGAGAAGACACCCATATAGCCAAATGGCCTGAGGGAATCAATGGGCGCCGCCTGAGTGGATTGGCTAAACAAACTCTGAGCTTCTGGGGAGGCTCCTGGAACCCAACGACCCTGGTGTTTTGCACGAGTTTGGCAAATGAAATGAAGCATCCACTTTCCCGGGCCTCTCAAATGAAGATCTGACAACTTAGTAGGCTGCAACGCCCCCCTTCTGCGTTTTTCCCTCGGGTCTCCCTTGCAACGTGCCCGAAAAATGCAACGCGCCAACCCCACCCCGCTGCACTTCTTTCAGGAAGTCCGAAACCTGAGATAGCGCAGCATAAAATAAGCATGCCTACGGCTTCAAAACCCCTGGGCCAAGTCTTGTGAGGTTGGGACGCCTCAGATCCCCTGCTGAAAGTTTAACCTTTGGTGGGTCAAATGGAAACTACCACTCAACCAACTAAATTCCTTTAAACAAAAAGAAGGAACAAATTACGGCCGGATGGCGAAAGCCGAATTACCCCTGCTCGCTTGCTTTCTGCTCCCCTGCTAAAAGTGACTATTTGTTAGTGGTTTAGTTCGGAAAGCCCATTAGTTGGCAAAAAGTTAACGTCCCAACATCCCTTGGCAAAATGCACCAAAGCCTCAGTTGAACCGGATGGCTGGGAACCACAGGCAGACCCCACTAGTCGAGTCGGGGCTCTAAGACCGCCACTGAACTCCAGCAGCGGCGCGCCAGGGGGCCGGCGCCTCGACACCTGCAGCCTGACCCGCAGATGCGGGAAGGGGGGACACCCCGAAAGAAACACGAGAAACGCAAAAAATCAGGTCCAATATGGTCCAATGGGAAACCAGTACTTGGGGCAAAAGGTGTATTTCCCATGTTTTGTTGATCCTATTTTTTGCATGGCCAAAGGCAAGACAACGTCTATTTTAGATATGCTACGCGAAGAGGCAGGGTATAGCAAGTAAGTGGGGCACCATGGTCGAAACGCACGGAAAAGGGAGATTTCACAGAGACGATTCCCGCCTTTGGGCCATCTTTACAACCACAAGCCCTTACAAACTAGCCAACATACCACATAACCCTGGGCAAGCCATTCACTTCTTTTCTTTTCAGTTCGTAAATGGTTGTATCCCTTGGTTACCCAGCATGGCGGTAATTAGAAGCACTCCGCTCTGGGTTGTCCATTCCATAAAGACCCCTGGACGCAACAGTTTGTATATTGCACTATGTGAGGGGAAACCCTCCGTGGACCCTGACGACCACACGAAGACGCCCAACGCGTAGGGGCTGAAGGCAAATAAGATCGAATAATTCAACCGGCAGGAACAGGTCTTCTTGGGTGGGGAGGGTGATCATCGTGATCAACTTCCAAGGAACCATGCCCCTAGTGGGAGGGTCTGGTGGACATAATTTCGGTGCTGATTCATGTCCACCTACCACTTTCCAAGGGAGTCCTTATTTAAATTCATTGCCATATAAGCCCGCCGAATGCAACTTGGGCCAAAGGGCGTTGACTTGCGTTGCCACTTGGCTGTGCGGATTGGTGGCAAGGTATTCGGGAGGTGGGGAAACCATTTACCAGGGGAAAAAAAAACAAAAACTTTGGGCCTTGTTGATGGTTGAGTCTTTAGGTATGGTCTCCGAGGTCAGGTATCAGATACTTGGGTCCCAAAGACAAGCTGGGCAAAGCCCTACAGCCTACCTGTTGTTGCAGACAGGTCCCTGTATTGCCAACTGTATTGCCAAGCTAGCAAACATTAACCCCAAGGTCCATCTAAGCTTCCATTTGCTTAAGCCCCCGGGGAAAAATCACCATATTTCCAGTAGTGAAATCGATTCCCTTTAAAACCAACCAGGGAAAATTCAAAAACAACTACTCATTTCAGCAAATGGTCCATCTAAGAAAATTGCAGATTGCGCAGGCCAGAGAATTGATTTGGTTGTGGCTCAACAATCAAGAGCTAGGGTTACGCAGGTTTTAGTCTTTGGTTCCATTTACCAAGGTGCCATTTTGGTCTCCATGTTTTTGACCCACAGCCATGTCCTCGTACACAGAGTTTGGGGTCTCTCTGTGGGTGCCCAGAGTGCGTCAACACGCTCCAACCAGCGGGTGGTTTTGGGGGAAAACGGACAGCCTCGCACTGGTCCATCTCAGCGACATCCTGGAAATAAGGGTAAGCCACCTTCCAAAAGTCACTTAAAGAAGCTCGCAAGGTCATTATAATTGGGTTGCCTTACTGTCAACATCCAACACATGAGTTCTAGGATGTTGCACGCATGATTGTTCTTTGAATCAAGCAGAAACGCGCTTGAAATAATTTCAGGGTCTCCTGATTTGAAGGCAGTCTGTCCAGGTGAGTCCGAGGGCTGCGCAGGAAAGGAATGCAGAGCAGCATAACCAGAATGGCCAACCTCTCGCGATGGTAGGTGCACGTCGGTGCTTTGCAGGCCACATGGCTACGTCAAAAAATCGGAGCCAGCCCCAGAAAGCGTGGATTGTCCAGTTGGTTTCCCTTCGGGGGTGGTGCGCTCTAATTGCTGGGGTTACAGTTCCACAAGCGTTCTCGAATGCCCGATCGGCTTTCCGATGGTTGGTAGGGCGGCCAGTGGTGAATCAATTGTTGGGAATCACCGGTTTTGATGAAGAACACACCGAACAAAGAAGGCGTGCAATTGAACTGAGAACCAATCCTCGGCAGTCCAAACATCCGGATCTTGCCAAAGGGCAAAAACGAACCACCTCTCTCCCTTTCATGCCTGCACCATCGATCACATCAGCAAGCATTGCACGGCTCCATTGGTAAAACCTAATTGCGTGTCAATTTGGGTCATTTATATGCCAAATGAAGTAGCTAAATATCCAGTGGGTCCATTTACCTACAATCAGAGTAGGCAACCTAGGAAGCCACCCTCTAAAACCTAAAAGGCAAATGGATGGTTACCTACTATCCGCAAAATACTATAATTCACAAACCAGACAGAAGAAACACTAAAATAAGGCGTGTCTTTCCCCGATTGGTGAGCCCGTCATAAACTGCCCGGTACCAAAGGGGCGTGTCGAAACAAGGGCACCAAAAAAACAAGTGGTGTCCTTTCGTTTTTGTTTCAGCTCACCCGAAAAGGGTACCCTCCCAACACACACACACACACCTCACATTCATTGGGATTGCTATTAAAAATAATAATAATAATAAGAAGAAGAAGAAGAACACGCACTGTCACATGTATGTTTTGTCTGAACGTCACACATATAAAAACCCAACACCCATAGTGGTACCTGAGTACACATGGATCCTCTGAGTGCGATTTTCGTCCATTCGCTGAGGGCTCGGCGCGTCGCAAATCAGCGCCCACGTCATCTTCGAGAGGCCCAGAATCCTGTCCTCGAGCGAGCGGACGTCGGAAGTCGAAGTCGAGATGTCCGTTTTTGAATCTTAAAGTCCAAGTTGGTTGCATGAACCAAATGAAACTTTTTGGGGTTCCTGCAGAAACTAGGCCCTCCAGTAGAAAGGATAGAGTAAGGGTGCCCGATTTTTTTCAGGTAGCCTATTTTAGTAGGGGAACCCTCCCCCCTAAAAAGGGTCAAAGGGCACTACTGGGGGACCTAGTTAAACTCATTTGCCCAAACGACCTGGAACTAAAAGGTGAACCTTGTCGGGCCATGACCAAAGATGGACCAAAATTGGGAAACCTTTTAGAGCTCGGCTTTCGGCAAGCGAGTAAAGACCTCCCCCTGCTCCAACTACCAGCTTTCTTTTTCAAGCAACGTCCACATGTAAATACTGCCTCCTGTTTTCATCAGGGGTTGGCGCCCCCTAAAATTGACGACGATGTTTAGGGCACTGGGGGAACTAGGTCATCCTATGTTCAAAGGCCCAACGCCAAGGATTGCCTTGGACAGTCCTTGGATGTTGCAAGCAGAGGGGGGGGGGTGAGGTTGACCAAATAATCATAAGATTCGCACCACAAGGTAGAAAGCAACACCAAATGAGAGACAACTGACAAAAATGATGGAAACAAGCACTTAATCATGTGGAACATTCAATACAAGACCAGCCAAGGGCCAAGGGTTGCTTGGTTGAAAACGTGCACTTTGCGACAGCCAGTTGAGACGGACACTTTGCGTGACCCAAAGAGCAGCCAAAATAATGGGGAAATTGAGCGGATGAGTTCCACGCATCTTACAAATCACCAAAAACTTTCAACAATCCGGAAACAACCAGTACTCTAGTAAAACCGCAAAAATAGTGAAACACGCGTTCCTTTCCATGTCCTTCCCTGAGAAGGGTTGGGCGATGAAAAAGCCATGGTGACTCAAGATTCTTCGTTAAAACAATCTATTGGCTTCCCTTGAGGGCGGACTGAATCATCTAGTTCGTCAAAATGGACAATGCTTGTTCTCCCTTTCTCAGTTGTTCAGTGACCCTGGACAAAAAAGGGAACCCTTTTTGGGTAAGACCGTTTTTAGCGGGGCAGCCACAAAAAAAAGAGAGGAAAAAGGGTGCCACTGAACAACTGAGCTTTGGTTTACCATCAAACTGGGCCCATCTGGACAAGTTGCCAGCTTCCCAACGACCGAAAAGGAAGCTGTCAAAGGACCTTCATGGGTGACGAGCTCGCTTTGCGGATGAGCCCGCCAAAAGCTTGCCCAGCATGGTAGGTGGTCTCTCAAACAAACTCGCTCTCCCCTGGCCCAGGGCTTTCCCTGAGCACCCAAGGATTAAAATTGGCAACAAAAGGTGATGTCCGACTACATAGACTGTCATGAGCACTACTGGACATCCCTGGACGTAGAGATGGTTGAAGCCTTAAGTTGATCAATATTCCTGGCCCGCCCCCAAATGAGCATGAGTACCTTTCCCATGTAGGACATATCTAATCGGTTCTTGATGGCTTCCCAACCAATCATCCCGTGCTCATCGGACCTTTTGATCAACGCCCCACAAAAAAAAAAAAAACTGCGGCCCTTTACTTCCATTTGCTTCAGCCCTTTGGAAAAAATATATTTCCAGTAGTGATCGATTCCTTTTAATTCCAACAGGGGCAAATAGAACATATGCTTGAACCAATGGAAGTTTACTTCGCGCCCAAAAGGACCGCTCGGTCGAGCGCCTGTGGCCCCCGGCACAGGGCAGTGCCGGCAGAGGCTCCGGCGCCCTCGGCGCCACGAATCTCCGCAGCCACGGCGGCAGCGCGCTGCCGTTGGCCACGTGCACCGCCTGGTTCACCTGCGGAGGGGAAATGCATCCTGGGCTGTTCTCAGATTTCCCTTGGGGGAAAGGGGATAGATCTTAGGTGGAAAAGGGGAAACAGGCCGGAAATGTCGGCGGTCTGAGCCGGAGGCGTTAAAACTCTTAACTTTTCGTGGGTTAAATAGGAAATCCCCGCTCACTAAAAAGCCAAAAAGCTAAGGAACCGGATGGCTGGGAGCCACCAAGCATCGAGGGCCCAACGGCGCGTCACATGCCAGCACATGTTGGACCTTACGGAAACCAACATGAAAGCTCGGGTCCTGGAAAAGCCATCTGCGCCAACTGGGTTGTTGAAACAAAAAGCGCGATCTTCAGTGCGAAGCCAGAATGCTATGGGGGAAGGGGGGGAAGCGTTCCGTGTCGGTTCTTCAGGGTACCCTTTTGCAGTTGTTTGGTGGCAAACCGAGCGAAAGATCGTGAAAGCGCGCTTTTGTGGGTTGCCCCGCTTTGCGCAAAACCCAAATGTAAAGCATGCACTCACTGTCCTCAAGGGTGCTTTCGTACCCTTCAAGCCTGGTGTTTGCTCTTTGCTTGCCCACCTCAGAGTTGCTAAATCAAACTGCTGGCCATTAAGCACAAAGCGATTGGCGTCACTGAAACCGTGGGAATATTTTCCTTCGCCAAGGAGAACATCACCAAAGGCTTCCCTTTTAACTGCCCAACCCGCTCCGTCCGCACGCCGCGAGAGATCGCACCATTTTATTTTGGGCGAAGGGGCAAGCAGTTCGAGGATCCGAGTCAGATGCATCCGTCGATGGTGCAAAAGCATACCACACATATACACATGATTGCATATATGCTATGTTGTGTTGATTCGTGTGATCAGTTTGGATTGAATAATACCATTGCGGCGTGCTCAGTTCGAAGCGGCTGTTATTCACTGCGGAGAATGAAACGAGAATTCGAGCACATTGACTTGAGGATGCCCTCCGCAAAATCATGCGTTCAGCAAACAACACTACCATGGAGAACTCGCGAGAGTAGTTACCCAGTTGTTTGTTTCGTGTTCAATCATTATTATTATTATTACTATTATTATTAGTATTTGTATTTTTATTTTGTTTATTATCATTATCATTCTCATTATCATTATTGTGTTTATTTGTTTATATATAACGTGTTTTTTTGTTTAACAAGGATGGGTGTATGGAAGTAAACAGAAAGGCGCTTGGCAGGCCACCCTCCTGCAAAGGCGGTTCCTCCGTGAGTGAAGAAAGGGTATTGGTTTCGGCTTTGACTTAACGGTCTCTGTGCCCCCTACGGCCCCAAAAACGCCAGCTGCAACTGCAACCGACTGCAACTCAAAGACAAAAACCAGGTGACTTTGAATGGCTGGAAACAATGTGCCCTGGCTCTTTCTGGTCAATTTTCTGTGCTTCTCAAATCGACATCCGGCTAAGCACTAAGTGGGCTTGTCCCCACACTAACCTCTGCTCCCTACATGCACATCTACGTTCACGTACAAGTGTACTTATGCAATTGTTGCAAGTGGCAAATAATTGAATATTATTGTGATCTAGGGCAATTCTATAAGCAAGGTTGATACCCCAACATTGGGTCAAGATGCTTGGCGGGAAATGCTGAAAGCAGCACATCCGCAACCGCGACAAACTGTATAGCATCGAATGACATGCATCCCCTCACTGCTGTACCGCCCATTCCGTTTCAGGGATGGATGCTCCCGAAAAGCGATGCTTTCCATTGCCGTCATCCACCCTGGTCATTTTCTGCTCTGCAGCCTGTCTTAGGCAGGTTGCAGGGAGGTATTAACCGAGGCGAGGTCCGTTACCGAGCAAGCCAACGCAGCCAGGCAAACTTGAAGATGGAAAGAGAGACAATGTATAGGGGTATGTTTCAAAATAGGGGCGCCCCCAAAAATGGTGGTAAGCTTCCCCTTCGGTTTCCCTTCAAACCAAGGTGACAAGGGTACACTGAAAAAAAAAACCAATGTTGATTCATCCGGGCTTCCTTTTCTGCAACGTGCAAAGTGACGGTGGATCTCCAGTTGCACGGGATACCCCTCGATATAGAGCAACCAGTTGTCCATTTATCATGACTCCCCATTTTGGCTGCTGAAAGCATCATGACCACCTTCCGAGTATTTCACCAAAGGCGTCCCTCACTGATGCAGAAGAAGCGCACTTGCTCGCCAACTTCCCGCTATTCCCCCGACCAGGCCAAGCACCAAGAGCACATGGAATCCGCACCAACTTGGGCGCTCTGGGCATCAAATGAATTAATGGGCTGTTTCGCATCCGCACACTCTGTTCAAAACAGAAAGCGTCAAGTGTTCTTTGTTTTACCTGCTGCCATCATTTCCCGGGGACCTGGCCCAATAGAGCCGGTCACCATCTATGTGCCAAGGGGTCCAAGACCTGAACCGGGGTTGCCCTTTGCTCATTTTCCCCCTGTTCTTGGAACGAGTGGGGCCCTGACTATCCGAGGCTCCCGGAGGTCGCTCCGATTTGATGGCTCCGAGCACGGAGCCAATGCTTTCGGCCTGGTCGGTCAGATTCGGCTTCCTTCGGAAAGCCAGAAAACTCCAGGCACGCGGCGAGAGGCACAGGTCTACCGTGTGCCAAAGAACCTAGACTGAAACATAAAGGCAAAAACTCCGTGAATCTTTGTCTCAAAATAGGGGACACATGCAAGGTTTCTCCTTGGACCAGACCAAAAAGAGCTATCCTCGGCAAAGAAAAACAATCAAACAACTCACCGCATGTTGTTGGTCTTGCTCTGAGCCTTCAGTTCTCCGCCTTAAACATGGACTGCAGAGCCGCCAGAAAGTCCGTATCCTGCGCCGCTTTCAGCTCCTCATTGTCCTCCAAGTCCACAGGTGGCGCCGTCAGCACCTGGCCCACGGGCAGATCCCCCCCAAATACCGCGAGCCAATAGGAACTAGGAGGTCCAGCAGAGAGGTTAAAAGAAGGGCGCCCGTTTTTTTTCTTCAGGACGTCTATTTTAGTAGGGGAACCCTCCCCAAAAAAAGAAATGGTAAAAGGGCACTACTTAGGAAGGAATTTTAATATTTATGATATACATATATATATATATATATATGTATCAAAGCAATTGAAAGAGAGAAAAAGCGGATTGTTCCATGGGAAAAGCACCATTGGGCTCACCCTTTGTTTGTTGGCGCCAATGTAAAAAAGAGGCCCAGCGGACTTGTGCATGGGGAAAATTGGGCAGCGACTTCCAGCCACCAACAGAGGCCTGCTTCTCCGCATGTCCAAAATCCAAAGTGTCCAAAGGCAGTGGTTGGCTGTGTGTTGGTTCATCTCGAGCTGGGTGCTGGGCAACCTCACGTCCAACCATGCTTTTCGGGGGTAGAAAGCGCTGGAAAACCACACGCAGTGAAACGAATCTCGGTGCCCCGTTTTGGGCTAAGGGAAACCAACCGTGAGACGCACCCATCTCTTGTTGGAAGGGGGGATTCCATTGGTATCACTGAACATGGTACTGAAAAGCCCATGTTCCACATCTGGCGGAGCACCAACCAACCACTAACATCGGGCGGGGTTGGGGGGGTCCTTTTGGAGCGTACCCCCGTGGTTCCAAAGCTTTGGGAACCGCCTTCAAGGCTTTGGCGACCGAAAGGGCCAACGCCCCCTCACCCGAACACCCCTTGCGGGCAAGACTGCCTTAAACGAAGCTCGGAGAAGTCGATCTCCGAGGCTCGAGCTGAATTGGATCTGATCCAATTGGGCAGCTAGGGTTGAAGTGGGAAAAGGAAAGCCACCTAGAACCAACCACATGTTTGGTTCAATGCCCTAAACTCGGAATTGGGCTTTCTCGCGATTTCTCGCCTGACCCTTGGGGAAGTCCTTCCAGCGCACCGAGGCGGAGGCGTAGTGCCGGAACTTTGGGCGCCGGGACTTCTTCCTGCCGCGCGCTTCGAAAGCTGCGTGCGCGCGCTTCGTCGTGTGAGTGGGACGAGTCGTCTCACATTTGTCGGCGATTGGGGAAGGGAACGAAACAAGGAGAGTCAAGGGAAGACATAGGCAAAGCACGGAACTTTGCTGGGAAATGAATCTCATAGCTTGAAACAGAGTTCCAATTGAGAAAAAGAGACAAAAATGGTCCAGACCAAAAAAAGTGACTTCCCAGCCATCCCCTCAGGTGTTTTTCCGCTTAGCGCCTTTTGGCTCTTTCGGATCTCCTGGGCTGCCCTCAGATCCCCCGCTCAAAGTGACTCACTTTTAGTGGGTCAAATATGGAAACC